>JAXISO010000257.1:0-58015 GCA_036785465.1 Colletotrichum agaves
GTTATTTAGGATATTATACTAAGATTTATAAGTTTATTATATTATTTATAGGTAGTGAATTAATTAAATGTTTATAGTGGGTACTTATTAAAGGGTTATTTTATAATATAGTTTCTTCTTAAGTAGTAGTCTTCTTTAGGTTATTATTATTATTTAGAGTTAGTTAGTTATTATTATTCTCCTTTTTCTTTATATTATTTAAATAAATAATTATTAATTTTAATTATAAGTTCTATATATTAAAGAAAGTTATTAAGTTAATTAATTTTAATAATTTTATTCTTGATATTATTTTTAAGTTCTTAATAAAATATAAAAATTTTAGTCTCTTTAGTAAGATTAAGTTAAATACTAAATTATTTAAATAAAATAATATATTCCTTAATTAACTTAGTTTATTAAAATTATATAAGGTCTTATTTAATTTATTATTTCTTATTAGGGTTTTAAAATAGAGAATATAGAGTTTCTTTAAATCCCCTAAAGTTATTATAAATATTATATATTTTAATTAAATATTTATCTAGGGTTTTATACTTAAGGAATTCTTCCTAAATTAATTTAAATTATTTAAGGGCTTAGTCTCTAAAATAAGTAATTATATATATAACTTTCTTAGTTTTATTAATAAAATCTCTATAGTAGAAATTTTAATAATTCTTAATTTAAATTAAAAATTCTTTAAATTACCTTAGAGTACTATTATAAATAATAGGGGTACTAAGTTTAAATTTCTATTATTTATTTAAGGGGATTAAAATAATATTAATTATAGTATAAAGAATTCTAATTTTATTCTAGAAATTCTTTAATATTAATATAATTATTCTATTCTTAAAGTTAAAGGACTTTATTCTTAAAGTCTAAAATATATTAAGAGCTATTATTAAATTATTATATTATCTCTTTAAAATTATAAAACTTAATAACTATTTTATTATATATAATTTAGACTTTAATAATATTAATATTTCCTTTCTTAATTCTAACCTAGAGTTAATTATAAATTTCTTTTTTAAGGCTTATTTTATTATTTAAATTAATAATTATTAGAGCTCTCTTAAGTTCCTTAATTAAATTTATAAGTTACTTAAATAAAAAAGAAGTTCCTAAAATAGATAATTTAATAAAGGTATAGAATAATATTATATTTATTATTATTTAATAAGTATTAATAATTAATTTATTAAATAAGAGTAATTAAAATATTATAATTAACTTATTTAATAATAGAGTTTTATTAATAAAAACTAAGAATTAATATTAATTAAATAATATTAAGACTTATTAAATAAGATCTTAAAGAGTAAATAATTCTAATAATTAATTATAATTATTTTAAAGTTTTTATAATATAAAAAGAAATTAAAAGTATTCTAAGGAATAATTATAAAATTAATTATTAAAAAATTATAAAAATATAATTTTAGGGTAAACCTAAGTTTATATTATATATAAATTTAAAATAATTCCCTTATTACTAAGACTAACTTTTAATTATTAGTTTATAAGGGAGGACTACTTTTAATATATTAATTTATACTCTTATCCTATTCTTAGAATTACTTATTAAATATTAATTCTTCCTTATTATTATATAACTTATATTATAGTTCTTTTATACTAAGTAAGTCCTAAATATTCCTATAGTCCTATATATAAAGTATTATCCTAGCTACCTAGTGTCCTTGTGGGGGCTTCCTTACTAGTTATACTTTATAAGTTATAATAATTTACTTATAATTAATTCTCTTAAAGGGAGATATATTATATAGAATTATTTTATTCTTATAAAGTATTTTTTAAATATACTTTTTAAATAATATTTTAGTAAATTTATAGGGGTTATAATATTTTAATTTAAAGTTTTTAAGAGTTTAAAGAGTTTACTTAATAAGGAGATTTAATATAATAATAATTAAACTTCTAAAAAGGGAAAAAAAATATATAATAAATAAGGTATAATAGTTATATTAATAATTCCTTATTTATATTATTTATATTATATATAATAGGGGAATAGAATCTTAAGAGTTAATTTTAATTATTAAAGTTATTCTTAATTATATAAATTAAGTAGAGTAAATATTTAAGTCTTAAATTTTTATAAATATAATCTTTTTATTTATTAAAAGGGTATTTAAAATAGTATTTATAAATATATAAGGAAGAGTATAGTATTTATTTATATTATAGTTAGAATTTCTGGTGGCTAGGTCCCTATATGGATACTCGGTACAAGTACCTCGGCAGGAAGGTGCCGTTTAGCGATGGCCTGATTCATTCGCAAAATCTTTCATGGCCGAAATCAGTGACGATGGCGAAGAATTGAACCCCTTGACTTGAGGCTTCGATGATGCCAGAATATGTAAGCGTTTGGCAAATGAGCCTAAGTCACTGATGAGTCGATTTGCGTGGCCTAGCTGGCTGGACGCTCTTCCTCAGACCTCAATTGAGTCTGTGAAGTGACTCAACCAACCACTTCAAGCTCAGGGCGGCTGGCCCGTGCTTGAGGCGAAGGCGGTGAATGCCCAGCTGGGCCGGCAGAATTGTCGCGGGGGAAAAGGTGCGCCCCACACTAGTGCTCCGAAACCCACAATGTCGAGTTGGAGGGCAAAAATTCCACGATCCCCAAACGACATCGCAAGCCTTTAAAGACCGACGTCCCCTGCCGCAAAAACGCCCCCCGTACAGCTGCCCCGAGACCGAAAATCGCATACTTCCGAAATCAGTCAACATGAGGCCCATTCTTTTGGCCGGCCACGAGCGTGCGCTCACCCAGATCCGGTATGTCGCGCGATACTTTTTGATTTGAGGAGGGGAAAAGGGCTTCTTCCTCAGTTGTGTTTCCTCGGCAAGGAGGGGCTGCACTACAATCTGCTAACTCGTCGCGTGTCCCCGAACTATAGTTACAACAATGACGGTGACCTCATCTTCTCTACCGCCAAGGACCAGCAGATCTGCGTCTGGTACGCGCACAATGGCGAACGTCTCGGTACCTACCACGGCCACGTCGGTGCTATCTGGACTGTCGACGTCGACCCCACCAGCACCATGATTGCCTCCGGCTCCGCCGACAACACGATGCGCCTTTGGGATGTCAAGACTGGCAAGAACCTCAAGACCTGGGAGTTCCCTACCGCTGTCAAGCGCGTCGAGTTCAACGAGGACGGCACCAAGCTGCTCGGTGTCACAGAGAAGCGTATGGGTTATCTCAGCAACATCATCGTCGTCGATATCAACCCCGACCCCGAGGCCGAGCAGAGCGACGAGCGCGTTCTGACCATCGTTTGCGACGAGAGCAAGGCCACTGTTGCCGGCTTCAGCTACCTCACCAAGTACATCATTGCCGGCCACGAGGACGGTTCCGTGTCGCAGTACGACGCTAAGGTGGGAATTATCGATACGCATACCGGTGGGGACGACTGCTGACAGAGTTCCAGACTGGTGACTTGATCTACAACGAGCCCGTGCATGAGCTTAACACTCCCATCACGGATCTCCAGTGGTCGCAGGACCGCACCTACTTCATTACTGCCTGCAAGGACAAGACTGCGAAGGTACATATGTCTGTTGATATGATAGAAAGACACAAACGTTGACAAGAGTTAGCTCATCACGGCCAAGGACCTTGAGGTTCTCAAGACCTACGTCTCCGATACCCCTCTCAACAGCGCTACCATTACACCCAAGAAGGACTTTGTGATCCTTGGTGGTGGTCAGGCCGCTATGGATGTCACCCGTACCTCGGCGAGACAAGGAAAGTTCGAGGCGAGATTCTACCACAAGATCTTCGAAGACGAGGTTGGCAGAGTTCGTGGTCACTTCGGTCCTCTGGTAAGTCGGCGCGGATCTCGCCTAATTCTGCAGAGCACATGCTGACCCGTCAAAGAACACTGTCGCTGCAGACCCCACCGGCAAGGGCTACGCAAGTGGAGGAGAAGACGGTTACGTCCGTGTCCACCAGTTCGACAAGGGCTACTTCGACTTCATGTACGAGGTCGAGCGGGAACGGAAGAACCGACAGGAGAACTAAGACTTCGGTTTTCATCAAGAATAAAAGGGGCTTTTTTCTCGTCTTCTTCGCGGCTTGCATAGTTCGGCGTTTGGGAAATCTTCAGGGGGATGGTTAGATTGGTTTTTTTATAAAAACCTAGGGCACTCCGCGAAAAAGAAAGCCTGGTGGGATGAAAAATATTCTCCCCTGAGTGGCAGACCTCGAAGATTTGAAGAAACCAAAAAAAGGGGTAATGATGAGTTCTGACGCTAGATTCAACGCAATATGGTCATGATCTGGAAGTGCTGTGCCTTCCCTCTAGTATTTGCCTTGTCTTGAACTTGGGTAAGACGCAATGGACTATTCAATATGGACGATGCAATGGAACCACCCCGGCCCCACCCCATGGTAATAGTCTCATTACGGTACCTTACGTTTTGGAGGGTTCGGTGCTATAATGAGAGACAGGGTTGTCAAGAGGGAAAGTCGCGTCATATTTAATTAACTTCATAACGCAGCAAGATTGCTAGTTGTGTCCACCAAGTGCCCTCCAGAAGTATTCTGAAAAGGATAGCCAGCTTTTACGAGTTGCAAAAAGTCATTCGCCAGGTCCTAAGGGGGGAGGCGCCAAAAATGAAAGGGACGAGACTCGAACTCGCGCGGGTTGCCCCACCAGGAAACAGATGTTAAGATGACCTTAACCTGACGCCATAACCAACTCGGCCACCCTTCCGAAGGCAATGATTCTTGAGCATCAGATGTTTAGGTATGTAGTGACGATTATTCTCTTAGAGCCGGCGCAGTAAGACAGAGAACGGGCAATGGTGGGGTACCATCGAGGATGACCAGGGTTGGGCTACCTACCTTAAGTCTTATCTCAGACCTCAGAAGCCCACTTCGGCGGTGGGCGGTACTTGAGGTACATACCTTAGTGACCTTTATGTCCGAAAAGAAACGGGGTCTTTCCACGGCGAATCAGAAATTAAGATTAGCAGTAGTTAATGGTGGGCGGTAAGGTACGTTCAAGGTACTGCTACTGCCCAGCCACAACATCCCTTCGAGACGGGAGGGGAGATGGATTACCTACCTTAGTTACCCAAGTGAATAAGCCACTCCCACGTGATCCCACATTGGAACCTAGGATTTTCTGAGGCACTGAGGGATGAAAGATGGGGAAAACTTTGACCACGTCGTTCTAGAAGGTTGTTCGGTTAAGATTAGATTGCCAGCAAAAAGTGAAGGAAAGACTCCAGCAGATTCTAATAAGTGGGTCACATTATGACTCCGACGCTGGCAACTCAAAGCTTGTTTTTCTTTTTCTTTTGGCTGAGGGATTTCTCAGGTGTTTGGACGAGACCCCCCTGGCTCAAGTGACTTGGGATGACCTGGGGCTAGAGTCTGGCAGCGAGTCGTTCGGTGTTTGGGTGAAACGTGTTTTGATTGTTTGCTGTCTATGCACTGTTCGTACGTAGTTTGAATCCAGATTACTCGAAACATGGCACTATCGGGGTCGCATCCGGAAATTCGAGACACAAAGCGAACAATTGCGCGCAAAAAAAGGATTTGCGTTGTGATTACCTCTATCAAGTCGTCATGGTAGCTACTCCAGTGATAGAGCAGCCGCCATTGTAGACAGAGGGTGTATTTGATATATGTAGCTATGGACTTGGACTAGCTAGCCGTCCTCATGGCATCATCGCGAAAACTGTCCTGAACCTAACACCGCCTATGCACCTTCATAAAACCAATCAACGCCGCTTCATGATGCACTCTATGCCTATATCCCTTTCCCTGATAGTGTGCGTCGATGCTCGCTCAATCCGTAAAAAGTTGCCCGAGAACCGCTGGAGACAAACATACGAGTCTTCCGACATGCCGGTGTTTGTCGCAGTAGAAGAGAAAATAAGGCCCGACAGGTGTAGTCTTTCATCATGTGTGGCGAGAGCGCTTCGGGCCACCGCCAAACATGTTCTTATCTAGGCTGCTCAAGTCGAAAATCTCGGCAAAGTTGATTTTGCGTTTCGATCCGGCACCTCGGCCCAGGTTGCTCCCTTGTCTTGATGAGGAGCGAGGGACATTTGTCGGGTGGCGCGGCCTCGATGTCCGGGATGCGGGGTTTGCGTTCGCCGACGAGTTGTCATGTGTTCGTGAGTCCGACAGGTCAAGATTGGCGAGGTTCAGGTAGGCGTCCTGTTGAGGTGGCCAAGGATGGGAGGACTGAAAGGTGAAGGTATCTTGGGTAGGGACCGTTATGGGCATGACCTCAGGTTCCTCATCATCATCGCTTGACTGAGGGGAAATGGGGGCCGTATCTGTTGCCATCTGAGTCTCTCGCGTTTGCGTCGGGTTATTCGCTTGGTTCGCCTCAGTTGTTGAAGACGTAGTTTCCGGCTTGTCCGCCTCATCGTCGCTCTCGGTATTCTGGGCAACATCCCTACCCTCAAGTCGCTCGGTCGCCCAGCTGCGGATTCTCCAACCGTCGCCGTCGCCCAGGCCAATTCTCTCTTTGTCGAGAAATGCCAGGAGGTCGTCGAGACAATCCTGGTAGCCATCCATGCGAGCCTTAGACTGAGCAGCCACAGAAGCCTTGTACAGTTTCGTGACAGACAGGGCGGCGTTCTTGAAAGCGTCGAGAAGCTGCTCGGGGGAGTCATTTTGACTAGCCTGCTTCCCTGCCGAGGCCCCGGGAAGAGAGGTGTTGAGGCTTCGCATTGAATCCATGTTGAATCTCGCCAGGTGCAAGTTGGCTTCAGAATGTTAGAAGAAAAATCGAAGAAAGGCCAAAGCAAGTCCCTCACCTAGCGGTGTATAAAGTTGATGTGGTCGGGTAAACAAATCTTGATGTCGCGGGTGGGGTCCAAACGGGGTCCCGCAGAGCTGTCCGCGGCGACAATGAGTAGTGGCTACTTCCAGCGAAACTAGGTACGTCCAAAGGGTTGCGGATCGCTTGGTCTAATGTACGGGAAAGCTGAAAGAGTGCAGATAGCGACACAGTGGTGATGTAAAACTGCCAAACGGACGTCGGGGAATGATGCAGAGGTTGGTCGGTGATGAAGGACGGTCAGGTCTACCTACCTTCCCTTCCAGAGGTCGACTTCGCCGCAGAGCACATGACACTGGATGCGGCACTAACCGGCAGCCAACAGTACAGCATCTCCGGGGCGGTACCTGAGGGCCTTGAGTGGCCAGCGCCTAGGTACCTAGGTGGCTTTGACGCTATCCTCTCGTGGTCAGTGCGCTACCTGCAGCTCCGACCGGTTAACTGAGCGGATGGTTTCGTCATGTTGGTTCGGAGACATCTTCTTCCTTCCCCGAGAAGTCCGTACGATGGAATGCCCGGCGACCCATCACTTTACTGGAGATTGACACGGGTGAAAACGCGCTAATACTGATTTGATCTGTCCCTACCGGTAGAGGGATCCCACCTTTCCCTACGACTTCAAAAAAACATCTCCAGACGCTCAACTTTTGCGCCGCAACCCTCGCACTCAACCCTCTGTCCGAGTGTTCCTTCTGACACCTGTACTCGACACCAGATTCAAGGATCAAGCTTATACGTCCATCTTGGCGTCCGCGACGGGTTGCTACCAAACGCGTGTAAGTCGCGTAAAGTGATTTGCGGCCATCAAGATGGCGCCTTCGCGATCGAGAGCTGCCGCGGTCGACACCGACGCGTCAATGTCTGACGCCCCAGAAGCCCATCCTTCAGGAGAGATGGTATGTTGGATTGAGTCACCTTTCCCCCTTTGCCACGGCCTTCCTAGATAATTTGTCTACTGTCTACAAACGAAGGCTTGCAGCTGACATGCATGTAGGAAGTCGACGAGACCCCCGACTACACCGACTCGGACACTAATCCCAACACCACTGCCAGTAGTGTTGCTGGTGAACCCGTTGGAGATGGCCGCAAGAGACGCTCTGAAGCGAACCAGCTCCGTCGCAGCATCTTTGGCAAGAAGCATGACAGGCTAGGGGAATCCAAGGTAAGCCTGGCGCGAATTGTCCGACCAGAGAAACCACGATTGTAGTTCCAATGTTAACTGATGTTTCAACAGGAAGAGGACAGTATTCGACGATTCCGATACCTTTTGGGCCTAACAGACCTCTTCCGTCACTTCATCGAGACGAACCCCAACCCTAAGATCCGAGAGATCATGACCGAGATTGATCGTCAGAATGCCGAGGCTTCGAAAAGCAAGAAGGGTGGTGCACGTCAGGGCGGCGCGGCTAACGAACGCCGCCGCCGGACTGAAGCCGAGGAAGATGCCGAGCTACTTCGCGACGAGAAACACGGAGGCTCCGCCGAGACGGTTTTCCGGGAATCGCCTCCTTTCATTCAAGGACAGATGAGAGACTACCAAGTCGCTGGCCTCAACTGGCTGATTTCTCTACATGAGAACGGTATTTCTGGCATTTTGGCCGACGAGATGGGTCTCGGCAAGACCCTGCAAACAATCTCGTTCTTGGGCTATCTGCGACACATCATGGATATTACCGGACCACACATCGTCATCGTTCCTAAATCGACGCTGGACAATTGGAAGCGAGAGTTCGAAAAATGGACACCGGAGGTCAATGTCCTCGTACTTCAGGGTGCAAAGGAGGAGCGTCACAATCTGATCAACGATCGCTTGGTCTCCGAGGACTTTGACGTATGTATCACGAGTTACGAGATGGTTCTGCGCGAAAAGGGTCATCTGAAGAAGTTTGCGTGGGAGTATATCATCATTGATGAGGCCCACCGCATCAAGAATGAGGAATCATCGCTGGCTCAGGTCATTCGCCTGTTCAATTCTCGGAACCGGCTTCTTATCACGGGCACTCCTCTCCAAAACAACCTTCACGAGCTCTGGGCACTGCTCAACTTCTTGCTTCCCGACGTGTTCGGCGATTCTGAAGCCTTTGACCAGTGGTTTTCTGGCCAAGACCGCGACCAGGACACCGTGGTGCAGCAACTACATCGCGTGCTGAGGCCATTCTTGCTTCGAAGAGTGAAGAGCGACGTAGAGAAGAGTTTGCTGCCCAAAAAGGAGGTCAATGTCTACCTTGGTATGTCAGAAATGCAGGTTAAGTGGTATCAGAAGATCCTCGAAAAGGACATCGACGCTGTGAACGGAGCAAACGGAAAGCGGGAGTCCAAGACACGACTGCTTAACATCGTGATGCAGCTACGGAAATGCTGTAATCATCCCTACCTGTTTGAGGGTGCCGAGCCTGGCCCTCCGTACACCACGGATGAGCATCTCGTTTACAACGCCGGCAAGATGGTCGTACTTGACAAGCTTCTGGCCAGAATGCAGAAGCAAGGAAGCAGAGTTCTCATTTTTTCTCAGATGAGTCGTCTCCTGGATATTCTCGAGGACTACTGTGTCTTCAGGCAATACAAGTACTGCCGCATTGATGGTGGAACGGCGCATGAGGACCGTATTGCCGCAATTGATGAGTACAACAAGCCAGGCTCCGAGAAATTCATCTTCCTGCTTACCACAAGAGCTGGAGGATTGGGAATCAACTTGACCACTGCCGACATCGTCGTTCTTTACGATAGTGATTGGAACCCTCAAGCTGATTTGCAGGCCATGGATCGCGCTCACCGTATTGGTCAGACAAAGCAAGTCGTTGTTTATCGTTTCGTCACAGACAATGCGATCGAGGAGAAGGTCTTGGAGAGAGCAGCCCAGAAACTCCGTCTGGATCAACTCGTCATTCAGCAGGGCCGAGCCCAAACAGCGGCCAAAGCAGCAGCCAACAAAGACGAACTGCTCTCCATGATTCAACATGGTGCTGAGAAGGTGTTCCAAAGCAAGGGCGCCACTGGTTCGTTGGCTTCCAAAGGTGCTGATCTTGAAGAGGATGACATCGACCAAATTCTCGCCTCAGGTGAGAACAGAACCAAGGAGTTGAATGCAAAATACGAAAAGCTTGGAATCGATGATCTGCAAAACTTCACATCCGAGTCTGCCTACACGTGGAATGGCGAGGATTTCAAGACCAACAAGAAGGACATTGGCATGAACTGGATCAACCCGGCGAAGCGAGAGAGAAAAGAGCAATCCTATTCCATGGACAAGTACTTCCGTCAGACGATGTATCCCCCCAAGGAGAAGGACAACAAGCCGAAAGCGCCCCGGGCACCCAAACAAGTCCCCGTTCACGACTACCAATTTTATCCGGACCGCCTCAGAGAACTACAAGACCGCGAAACTGCGTACTACCGCAAGGAGATTGGCTACAAAGTTCCGCTCCCTGACGGCGATGAAGACAAGCTTGAAGAGCGCGAACAAGAGCGCGCCCTTGATCAACAAGAAATCGACGAAGCCACGCCTCTCACCGAGGAGGAGCAAGAGGAGAAGCAGCGCTTGTCGCAGCAAGGCTTCGGCGAGTGGAACCGTCGTGATTTCCAACAGTTCATCAACGCGTCTGGTCGCTATGGTCGCCACGACTACGAGAACATTGCTGAAGACATTGACAACAAGACCGCCCCCGAGGTAAAGCAGTATGCGAAGGTCTTCTGGCAACGTTTCACAGAGATTGCCGACTACAACAAGTACATCAAGGTCATCGAGGATGGTGAAGAGCGCATGCGCAAGATTGAGCACCAGCGGAAGTTGCTCCGCAAGAAACTTTCTCAGTATCGCGTCCCCTTACAGCAGCTCAAGATCAACTATTCCGTTTCCACCACGAACAAGAAGGTATACACGGAAGAAGAAGACAGGTTTCTGCTGGTTCTCCTTGACAAGCTGGGTATAGACTCCCCTCGGTTGTACGAGAATATGCGTGAAGAGATCGCCGAGAGTCCTCTGTTCAGATTCGATTGGTTCTTCCTTAGCAGGACGCCCGTCGAACTGAGCCGTCGCTGTACTACCTTGTTGACGACTATTGTCAAAGAGTTCGAGGATGTCCACCCGACCAAGGGTGCAAATGGTGTCAACGGCAAGACTAAGAGAGAGGCCGACGATGAGGAGAATGACGAGGACAGCATTCTCGGCATGGCTCCCGCCAAGAAGAAAACCAAGAACGGCGTCAAGGTAAGGACTTTTCATACCGCCCAAGGGTACACAGCTAACAAGGCACGCAGAACAAAGCCCTAGACAACGTCAAGTCTGAGGCTGCTAGCAAGAACACGTCCGCAGCGCCCTCGAGAGCGTCAAGCGTTGCCTCCACTAAGTCAACTACCAACGCAAAGAACAAAACCAAAGGCAAGAAGAAATAGACGTTTGGGTCAGCTACGTGGTTGCACATGGATATTTGTGGGTAAACCTTTGCCAGGTGGTGGTACTGAGAAAAAGGCGTTGGGTTTGGTGTAACCCGGTTGTTTTTTAGGGGAATTATCCAATGGCTTTTGCGGGCGATAGACGACATCGACTTGCGTCGCTTTGTATCTCGTAGTAAAATACTCTGATACAAGAATGAATCAATCGGGAAACTTGCCTTGCGTAGATCTGACAAGCCTATCTGGTATAGAGTTCAAGCGCCGCGCACCTGTTTGACCCTACGGAGTCACAGCATCATTAAGCTCTCGCATCCTAATGATGCCACTATTGATAGGCTCATGTTGATGGCTTGCGGGTGATTGACACTTATTGTCCTGCGAAGGTCTATTGCCATCTAGTCTTCACATTCCTCTGCACTTTTTTATTAATGGTACGACCTGAGTCTGCCAAGGTTAGCATCGCAGCGGTGCCTTCAAGACTCTCCCATCATTCGCGAGTCTTTCCACTACTTCGACGGCTCCTTCTCCCTCATCACCTCCAACGGGGCCATTCATCGACGACAAACGTGCTCAGAGCTGAAGGCGCACTTCGTCGAAGGACTTCTCGCTAGTCACACTGCCACTCTCACCAAAGACTACCCAGCCCATTGTTACGAAGCCCAGCTTCTCCATTATGGCCTTTCGGCGTCGAGACTCCCAGGCACAGCCAAATACAGGCTTATGGCTGCCATTCTTAGTAACCCGGCTGGCTTTGACTGTTCCGTCACGCATCGTCACGGTGGAAAGGGAGATGAAGGCTGCTTGGGTCAACCAGTGCAGTAGGCAGACAGATGGAAATAAGGAAAAGATCTAGAGAGGGAGAAAGAGAAAGTCGGGACAAGAAGGATTTGGCACCAATATCAGTACCTGGGATGAAAAGATATTTGCGAAGAAGATGAGGACCTCGGTCGAGAAGACGAATGATGGTATACTTAGTTCAGTGCGAGGCTGTGCTGCTGGAATCTGAGTCCTCCCCGACGATGGCATGAAGATCTCGAACTGTTAACATTAATCCCTGTCTGACATCGAAAAGGCACTCCACGGAAGTAGTTTTAGCAGCAGCCAAACATCTCAGGGTCGGCTCCACGTGCCCAGCCGAAATCACGTACCCCAATCTAGCCAGACAGCTTGCACCTTCTTATCCGTCCCAGACTTGACCGAGACTTACAACAAACCACCGCTACCGCACCCAAGCTCATCGAGAGGTATCAATTCTTTAAAGCGTACTTATAAAGCACGCTCTTGAAAGCGTTTCCACGGGCAAGAGCACCTTTCAGTTGTGGGTCGCTACGATATCATCATATCATCAATTTCACGGCCCCGAAGGATCAGAAGTCAGAATGGCTTGCACCATATATGGTGACGCACGGTCGACCTCCTTCGATTTGGTATTTGACAGTGGTGTCACATACGAATATGAGCGCCCACGCCGATCTTCGTTGAGTCCTGTTCAACTTGAGTGCTGTTGTGTGAGTCGGTTGTATGGGCAGATCCATGGGCACACCAAAGGTGCACTTCGGCATCCATCTGTTTGAGATGGCCTAGTTGAGGAAACTCTGTTCCCGATTTGCACCATACAAAACCCAGGGCTATATAGTCTCGCCCTGGTTCCCAGTTGCTGCATTCTGGTAGAGCAGTCTGCGGTTTAACCCAATAGTGACTCTAGTAGATTAACTCCATGGAGGAAAAAAGGATTTGACTCCCAAAGACAAGTTATTCAGTACCATTACTCTAACCAGTGTCTGCATCTCAACAGCGGAAAGTAATTTGTGATGGGAGCTTATACAAATGGAATGTTATGAATTGTCTGGACATAGACCTCCTTGATCTTTTATACCTGTTGCAGCATAAAAGCAGGCTGCCATGAAGTTCTCTGGTCAGGAGAGTTGAGAGTAGAAGGTCTCTTCTAATAAACTATGACAACAGCAGATTTTTTTTTTATTCAAGATGTATCATCTGGTTTTTGGATGTTTATTTGCAAAAGGGAAAGAGAATTTCAAACCAGTTTCGCTGCTTCTCTCAATTGTTGGTTGCACAGGGCACGTTGACAAGGATGATGGATCACTAGAAGTTCTTCAATTGCTACCTACCGGAACGTCGTCATCTTGCCCCGCACTGCCCCTCCATTCCAGGCCGCTGATTCCCACATCTCGACCGCCATTGCGTTGCCTGGGAAAGAAGCTACCTAAATACGCGGCCCAACTCACCTAGGTTCCTCCCCAGTATATACCACATTCTCCAATTGTTCCCTCCTTGAGTTGTGGAAGCTACATCGGTAATCCATTTCTTGTTCAGGAGCTCATCATGGCTGTCAACATCGAAAAGATCCTAGCTGCATCGCCCGCTACTCAGCGCGGCCAGCCAACCCAGCTTTCAGCCGACAACAAAGGAGAACGCCTTGCTTACGCGGTAGGTTTGTCTTAATCACGCCTCAACAATACCTTAGCTAACGGCATCGCGAACACAGGCCGGCAAATCCATTTTCCTCCGATCCATCGACAACCCCTCAGTCTGCAAACAGTATACGGGCCACACTGCCCAAACGAGCGTGGCTCGCTTCTCGCCCAGCGGCTTCTACGTGGCCAGTGGTGACGTTTCCGGATCCGTAAGAGTCTGGGACGCGGTCGAGGCCGAGAACACTAAAGGTATAATGAGTTCAGACAACCTAATCAGCTTCGCATGCTGACAGACCAACAGGTGAATACCACATCATCTCTGGTCGCATCAACGACATTGCATGGGACGGCGATTCCCAGCGCATCATCGCCGTCGGCGACGGCAAGGAGCGTTTCGGACACTGCATAACGGCCGACAGTGGAAACTCGGTGGGCGAGATCAGCGGTCACTCCAAGGTCGTCAACTCGGTCGCCGTGCGACAACAGCGGCCGCTGCGGGCAGCGACTGTTTCCGACGATAGCTCCGTGTGCTTCCTGCACGGGGCCCCCTTTAAATTCAACTCAAAGCATGCTACGGTCCACCGTGGCTTCGTTTTCGGTACTGCATTCTCATCCGACGGAAACCAGCTCGTTACGGTCGGTGCCGACAAGCGCATCCAGCTCTACGACGGCAAGACAGGTGAGCCTACTAGACAAATCGGCGAGGGAGAGCACACCGGCAGTATCTTCGCCGTGTCGTGGAACAAGGAAGGGACGAAGATTGTCACTGCCAGCGCGGACCAGACTGTCAAGCTTTGGGATGTTGAGGCCGGCCAGGTGATCCAGTGTTGGAAGTTCGGCGACGGTGTTAGTGTTGGTGACCAGCAAGTCGGTGTCGTTTATCCCCACGGCAGAACCGACGGCTTGATTATTAGTTTGAACCTAAACGGCGACTTGATCTACCTCAACGAGGGCAGTGATAAGCCGAGCAAGATCGTCCAAGGACACAACAAGAGCATCACAGCTCTGGGCACTTCTTCTGACGATAAGGGTCAGACTCTTTGGACTGGCAGTTTCGATGGTCGTGTTTGCCAGTGGGATGTTGCATCTGGCGTTGGTTCTGTCGTTGACGGACAGGCACACTCAAACCAGGTCACGCAGTTCAGCGCCGAGGCCGGGCAGACTTACAGCGTCGGCTGGGACGATACGCTACGCATCATCGATGAGTCGGCTAACACCTTTGCCGGTGAATCTGTTAAGCTCTCTGCGCAGCCCAAGGGCGTGGCGGCTACGTATGGAAAGATCTATGTGGCTACTGTTGAAGGTGTCGATGTTTATGAGAAGAGCAAGCTCCTGGCGGAGAACCGTCTCGGATACGTACCTCTTGCTGTCGGCGCTTACGGCTCAACCGTAGCAGTAGGATCGGGCAATTCAGTCAAGATCTACACTGATGATGGCTCTGGCAAACTGTCTGAGAAAAAGTCGCTTGACAAGTCTACTTCTCAAATCTCTTGCCTCTCGTTCTCCAAGGATGGTCAGTACCTCGCTATTGGCAACCAAATCGGCAAGATTGTGGCATACAAGACAAGTGACTGGGAGGTCGCGACGGACAGATGGTCGGCCCATACGGCGAGGGTTACGTGCATCAGCTGGAACGATGCTGCGACGCACGCGGTCTCCGGAGCTCTGGATACCAACGTCTACGTGTGGAGCTTGGCGAAGCCTGGCAGCCGTGTCAAGGCTCTGAATGCGCACAAAGACGGTGTGAATGGTGTTGCCTGGGTTGGAGATGGGACCAAGGTTGCGAGCGTTGGAGGCGACGCTGCTATCAAGGTCTGGACTGTGTCTGGACTGCAATAGTTCTCGGTTTTGCCTTACGTGGACTTTGCATGGTAGAGTATATTTATATGATGACTGAATGAAAAACGAAGTGATGTTATCTCCGCCAAGAACGCCGTTTGTCACTGGGTATCTCATCTACAAACAAGCCCACGCCCGAAATCAAGCTACAAGTTTCCTGTCCACCCTCCGAACACTCATGTGTCATAAAATCGTCAGATGTCTCTACCAGAAATGCCACTGAAGAGGCCAACGTTCCGACGATATGGATGCCTAGTCCATGTTCATCTGAGCTACCTCCTCGCGATGAACTTCTCCTGATCCCCCACGGTTTCCTGCAGCTGTGTCCGTAGGGCCTGTGCTATAGCGACAAAGCATCGCACTACTAACCTTCCAGATGTCAACGGGCTCGATATCAGCTCCGATCGGGTGCGGCTTGAACTGTTGCTCGGTCTTATCGAGCTGCAGTCGCAGCTGCTCCAGTGCCCAGGAGATGTCGCCGAGCTTGCCCCAGATCCCGTAGCCCTGGCGCTGGATCTCATCGGCTAACTCGACCTGGTGGTTGTCCTTCAGCGTGGGGTTCGGGACGACAACGAGGGGAACGTTCACGCGCATGCCGTCGAGGATGGTTCCAGTTCCTGTAGGAGGACTCTCTAAGTCATGTGTGTTTTTCTTCTTGTGATGGAGATATGGTAACGAACCTGCGTGGCAGATGACGACGCCGGCTTTACGGTCGGTATCGGCGCGACATTTGACCATCTCAATGGTAAGATCATCGACAAACTCGAATGCGGTGATTTCAAGAGAGGGGTATTTCGACACAATTCCTGGAAGAACATTTCGGGAGAAGTGCTCGTAGTCCTTGCCGCACTGAAGCGTCAAGTTCGTGTAGCCGTCGCTGACGAGGAAGTCGAGAAACTTGGGTTCGAGAACTTCCGTCAGAAGCTGCGTGAAGCGGGCTGTTGCTCCGACTGTGACGAGACAATGGCGCCTGACACAAGGAGTTTCCACAGACATGTTGGGATAGTTTTGCACGGGTTGCTGCTGTGAGGGCTGATGGACGTCGAAGACGCTGGTCTCGTTGATGATTTGCGACGAAGGATGAGACCTGGGAGCTTTGGACGAATAGCTCTCCACTGGCAGTGACGTCCAGCCAAGGTTGAGTCTGCTGTGGCACAGCCGATCAGGGTCCACTGGCGTGCCCCTGGGGTTGGGTCCAGTTCGAACCTTAAGGCGCCGCGGCGCATCTCAAGCAAACGCCGCCAACCGACAAAAAGGGATCTAGTTCCTTGATTGGCGAGCTTAAAATTGCTCTCAATGGCTTATTGAAGCATCCGACAGGAAACAATAACTTTGATGTCGACCGAGTTGGAGGTAAGATAAAGATACACTGTTCAGAATTTGGGTATCGTCGCTATAGTTTCAATCCTTACCCTTCTTCACCATCTTCACATTGTCACGATCCATCTTATTGCGCCGACACTTGCGTATATCGATCATCCTTCTGATCCCTCCAAAATGGCTCAACTCCCATCTCTCGAAACCTTCTCTTCTCGTAAACCTTTGTCACCATCCAATTGCTGACAAACATGATGGCGACAAAAAAGACAATTCCCAAGCCGGCAATGAGGGGTGCCAGTATGGAAAAAACCGTAAATCCGTAACTCACGTTCTGAAACAGATCGTCTTCGACCAGCTGATTAGTGGACAACCCAACTTGCATGGCAGTCAGGACGATGACAACATAACCGAGGACCACAGCCAGCGTCCCGAAATTGTCTCGCAACAGGTCCTCATATACAGCGTGCGACACGACTTTGGAGTATCCCCGAAGAAAGTACCCCACCCGGAAGCGATAGATCTTGTTCAGCCGGCTCAGTCGGAGCTCGCCGTACCAATACCGCGGGTTGACGGACGCATAGCAGTGATTCTGCACGATTTGCGCCGATAGCGCCCTCCATCGGTCCCAGCTCACCTGGTGCGGCACAAGGCCTTTGTCGACGGCAATGCGGAAGTCGCTCTCGTATGCGATGAGGGCCGTGTAAGTGAAGAGAAATCCGAGCGCGCACGCCGCAAGATCCTTCCGCGGATCGGGCTGATGTTTACTCGCGTCGCTGTCGTTGGTGTTTGCGGCGTTCTGGAGCAGATGGGTGGCCCAGAAGTCTGGGTCCAGCAGCCACCGGGGTATCGGCTTGACGAAGATGCGGCTCTTGGCCCAGACCAGGTGAAGCTCGGGGTTTTCTGTGATGTAGATCTCGCGCGAGGTCAGGACCTGGTAGTGGAGGGGCCTCGGGGGCATCGGACGCCCGCAGACCCAGAGGAGGTCCTGGACGTCATTCAGACGTCGCACGAGAAGCTCTCGGCCCAGAAAGTCGACATCGTCGGCTCGCGGCACGGTTATGTGGTCGTGTTGCGCTCGGCTGGTTGCCGGGAGAAGGCCGCTGAAGGCCCCGGGCGGCGAGGTCTTTGCTGAAGTTTTTGCATGATCGACGCCGTCATCGAGGACGCGGACGGTGAAAGGCACGGACTGGCCCTCCATGGTGTGACTTTTGCGAGACTTTGGATGATAAAGAGCAGGTTGGTAAGCCGGCTTTCACTCAAGTCTGACCCGGTCTATCGGACCTGGCCCTACCTAGTCTAGTCGTCTTGTCAACGAGTATTTCGGTCCTCGAGGCGTAGCGCTTTCCAAAGTCAAGAGAGCCGGCCCCGACAAGAGTCCGTTTTGATGAAAGAATTCCTTCTCCCGGAGGCGAGGCGGGTCTCGATGCCTAGACTCGGACCAGTCGCTCGGGCCAATTATCATCTCGACTGCAGCAGGCTGCAAAAGAACAATAGGCATCTAGATTCTGGGGGGTTCGAAAATGGTTGGTCCCATGTCGCTTAAGATGATGAGCTGCGGTCAGCACCAGGGTGCATCGCCAGACGAGCAGTAATTACCTACATTCTGTTCCCTCGGAACACGAAAAGGGACGAATCCACCAATGCTAGTTGCTTACCTGTGGGACGAAGCTGCAAAATTAGAGACGGCTCTAGCTCAACTGAACAGTCTATTGGCGCAGTTGGACATCTGTTAAGCATCGTAGGATGCCATTGCATGGGGGCTGACGCCGCTAAGGTCGTTTCGGGCCGCCTAGCTGCAGGGGGACCCAACTGGCTGCTAGTTGACTGGTGATTCTGGACCCCGGAACTGATAGCCATACAGGCACTGCCTACCCACGCTGCGCTGCTGCCTTGGAAACATCTCATCGTCTTGTTATGATCTTATTCATATCTTATCTTGCTCCCGTTGACGGGAAGGCTGCGTTTCTCGTCTCGTCAGGTCTAATCAACGACAACAGCAATCATGTCTCTGCGGCGTGCGGGAACAAGAAGAGCGGCGCCTCACGGGGGTCCCGGAGGTCCGAAGCCGAGGACCACGTATCAGACGGTTCAGCAAGGCTTCAAGGAGCTGTATAATCCTCAAAAAGAGAATGGATCTGGATCAGCTATCGATGTTGAGTATGTCACCATTCTGCGGTTTGGGACACGGCGGAGTCAGACCTAATTGAAATATAGCATCGTTTTTGTCCCAGGCTTGGGAGCACATCCCGAAGACAGTTGGAAGTCTGAGACAGGATTCAACTGGGCCACCGGTATCTTTGACGGCGCCTCGAAAGGGTCTTCGGACTCAATCAGTAAGAAGGATGGTCTGGCGAGGGACTTTCCGAAGGCTCGGATATTGCTTTATCAGTATGAATCAGCATGGATAGGTGATCTCAAAGTCAAGTCTTTCATGAGAGACATTGCAAAGTCCATGTTGGAAGGCTTACAAGCCAATCGAGAGGTTTGTCTACCAGCTTGATATGATCGTAAAGATGCTTACTATTTGCTAGGGAATTCGGGACCGCCCTATCGTTTTCATTGGACATAGCATGGGTGGTTTGGTTATTGCCAAGGTAGGCAACACTAGGTACTCTTCGAAAAATCGAGGCTCACCCATGGAGACAGGCCATCATACTAGCTGCAGACACATATCGTGATGTGTTCCCGAGGACTTTTGAGTGCATGGCAGGATGCGCCTTCTTCGGTACTCCCTTCGGCGGTGCTGAGATTGCCGCTGCAGCATCTATGCTTGGAGACTTCGGTGAGCATCTCGGCTACACCAGGTCCTCGGCCTTGGTGAAGATGATGACGCCAGGAGATGAAAGCTTGAAGGAGCTGAAGAACGACTTCCTGCGACTGGCTCTGAAGCTGAGCCCGGCAGTTCAACTCGTTTGCTTTTATGAGAACCATCCGACCGATTTCACCCAGGAGAAGTACGGGGC
Organism: Colletotrichum agaves; assembly: GCA_036785465.1. Classification (NCBI taxonomy): domain Eukaryota; kingdom Fungi; phylum Ascomycota; class Sordariomycetes; order Glomerellales; family Glomerellaceae; genus Colletotrichum; species Colletotrichum agaves. The sequence continues at coordinate 19,768 of JAXISO010000257.1, forward strand.
TGCCATGTCTAAAATCGCCAAGACAGTGATTCCCAAGAAGGTGCAGGATTTCGTGCCGAGAGAGTCGGCAACACTTCCTGGGATCGAAGAGATGGCCCTTGCGGCAAACCACCGAGATCTCGTCAAGTTCAGCGACTTCAAAGACTCCCGCTATCAGCTTGTCAGAGAGCCGCTGAAGAGACTTATCCACGGAGCTGCGCTTGTCGTCAAAAATCGTCTCAACTCTACGCGAGGTATCGACCAAGATACCGTCAACAACGTAATGGAGCTTTTGAACGGTGGTCAGGTTGCAAAGAAGAGGAGGATGCTGGCGCCCCAGTTTCCGCCGTCGACCTGGATCCCCAAGGAGACGGAGTATCTCGACTGGTTGAACGAAACTGATGTGTCGGAAACCCAGAAAACCGAGAGTCGTGGGCAGGCACTTTTCATACGAGGACCCGAAGGAAGGGGTAAGACACGGGCAAGTATGGCCGTACTTCAGGACGTCGACAATGTGATTCAGGCCGACGAGAAGCAGAACCAAGGCCGGGGTCCAGTCCTTCTCGCGTATTTCTTTTGCGAACCCTCATCAGACTTTTCAACAGCCGAAGACTTACTTAAGTCACTAGTACGACAACTCATTGCCCAGCAGCCATCCTTGTCTGTGTATGCGAAGCACTTCGTGAAGAGGAAGGGTGAAGATTTCTCTAGGACGCAGGCCAACCTCACCGTCGAGAACCTGTGGCAAACTCTGCAGGATATGCTGATGGACGAATTCATTGGCCGTAGGGTATACTTTGTCGTCAACAACTTACACGCTCTACCTGAAGATGCCGAGTCCACGGTCAAGCTGATGCGATTCATCCATTCCGAGATGCAAGAACTCAAGAACGAGGACGAGAAGCGTGTTCCAACGCGATGGTTTATCACCAGTAGAGACGTCCAGCATGTGGAGGACGCCTTGAAGGTGGATGGAATCCGGCTTATTGACCTCGAGGACGATAAATACTGCGACCAAGTTCAACTAGAACTGCGCAAGACAGCACAAGAAAAGGTCCAGGAGCTTGGCAGCGTCAAGAAGTACAATAAGGCACTCACATACTTCGCAAGCAGCCTCATCGGCAAACGCGCGTCGAATAGCCAGTGGATCAAACTTTCCTGCATGCAGCTAGCAGAACTCCCGGAAGCCGAAAGCGATCTCAGGATTCGGCACATGTTGGAGGGCATGCCCCAAGACCTGAAGGCTTTGTTAGATGCGGCTTGGTCTAGTATTTTCCGAGCGAACGAGAAGGAAGCCGACAAGATTAAGGAGCTGCTGCGAACCCTGGTGCTTACTTTTGAAGAGCCCACAGAGGACGAGCTGGCAATTCTCGCCGGGTTTCCCGCGACTGGGGACGGGAAGGCCGAACTCCAAGACCTAGTGAAGAAGTGCAGGCCCCTGCTGGTCGTCAAGCGCAGTGGCAAGTCGGAGAACACGATCGGTTTCATGGATAGGGTCGTCAAGGATCTTCTGCTAGAGAAGGAATTCTCTAAGAGGATTCTGGGCATGTCTGGTGATGAGAGCACATGGCAGCACGGAATCATCGCGCTCCGATGTCTGGCGCATATCAAAGAGGCGTTCGATTTCCCTGCTGATGAGACGATTGCGGAGGAGACGAACAGCAGGAATGGATCAGAAAGGTCCGCTGCAAGCAACGACGGCGATGAAGATAACGATAACGATGAAGGACCCGAAACAAACGAAGACGATCAAAGCGACATTGAGTCGGAGCCAGGATCAGATGACGACACGGACTGGGACGACGAGGATTCCGTTTACAACAATGATGAAATGGAGGATGATGAGATCGAAGAGGCTCAACGTATTGCTGACAGAGCTCTTTCTTACCCAATTAAGCATTGGCTTCACCATGCCAGCAAAGCCACTTTGGAGATCGCCGAGGATCTCAGTGAAGATGACTTCTGGCAGAAGGAATCTCTCGTTCGCTATCGGTGGCTCCTGGTATACATGCATACCACAAAGGTCCTGGTAGGGTTTGAAGCCAAGCATATGACCGCGCTCCACATCGCGGCTGCTCTTGGTTTCAAACAGCTTGTTTCGGCCCTGATACAAAACGGCCACGAAGACGAGATCAACAAGAGAGATGAGCTCACGAATACCCCGGTAGGTTCAAGTCTTTTCCAAGCCAAGTCTCTATTGAGTTGTGGGTGGTTTTGTACATGGCTTCATTCTGACATCCTTCCTAGCTTCACTTCGCCGCTTACTTTGGGCGACCTAACATTGTAGATGAGCTTCTCAAGCGTGGCGCTGACATCGATGATGGTATCGATATTGGCGAACAAACCCCGTTGTCCATGGCTGCGAATGCCGGCCATGTCAAGATCATGCACAAGCTGATCCAGAAAGGCGCAAACGCAAACGCCATCGCAAGCGACATAGGTCCCGTGATGAACGCTGCGATTTCTTCGGGCAACCCGGATGCCGTGAGGTTGCTCGTTGAGAAGGACGTTTCTTTGGCTGTCGAGGACGACAATATCGACTCTCCCCTGGCACTAGCTGGCCTGCACGCCGACCTCTCCATGTTCGAGTACCTTACGCAAACATATGCGGACAAGTTACCTCCCAAGGAATTCGACAAGGCCTTCGTCAAGGCTGCTTTTTCTGGCAGAGTTGATGTCTTCAACAAGCTCTTGACTTATGACCATCCCCAAGAGTGTTTCCAGGAGGCTTTGGAAGCGGCGACTGGGGAGGAGAATTGGGGCATCGTCATGATCCTACTCGAGCAGCGTAAAGACCTCGACTGCAACGAGCTCTTCCACCAAGCAGCGACCACTGCTGAGCACCAGGACAAGGTTCTGGAGGCTGTTTGGGACTACACGGGCGGAAACATCTCGAAGGAAACGCTCAACGACAGTTTGTATGAAGCTACAGACCTCGAGAAGGAATCTACTGTCAAGCTGCTTTTGGAGACTTTCAACGTTGATCCGAACGCGACAGGCGAAGAGTAAGTTAGTTTGCTGCAGGGACCAAGACACGGTGCTAACATGGCTCAGATACGGCACGGCCCTGACTGCCGCTGCGTACGATGGTACGCTCGACATTGTCACCTTGCTTCTCGATAGAGGAGCTGACGTCAATTCCGCCGACGGATGGGCCATCCAAGCTGCTGCGGCAGAAGGTCACTACGACGTGGTGAAGGAGCTCCTAGACCGTGGAGCCGATGTGAACTCGCTCACAGAAAACGAGAATTTCCCTCAAGGAACCGCTCTGCAGGCAGCTTGCGAGTCCGGAAAGGTAGAAATTGTGACACTGTTGATTGAGAATGGTGCCAATCCCGACTTGGGAGCTGGAGAGGACACTTACCCCATCATGGCGGCTGCTATGAGGGGTGAGCAGACGATCTTGGAACTTTTAGTCCGTGCCAAAGCAGAGCTTAACGTTTTCGGCGGCTGGGATCACTCCACAGTTCTGATCAACGCGGTCATCAACCTGCCCACGGATGCGCTCCAGGTCCTTCTCGATGCTGGAGCCGACATCAATCTTGAGGACCGCGATAGCGATACCGCCTTGATCGTTGCGGCTCGCGAGGGCGATGCGGAATGCGTACGATTCCTACTGGATCACGGTGCAGACATTTTCCACACCAATCACGATAACGAGAACGCCCTCCAATCCGCCATCAAGTATGGCGGCGACGATGACTGCACCGGCGTCCTTATCGAACGCGTCTCCGAAATCATGTCGGCGTTGAACAAGGCAATGCAGAACGGCAACTCGGCCGTCTCAAAGGTTGTCCGTGGCGTGGGCACCGGGCGACAGGGTCTCACCTACGACGACTGGGAGGATCACGATGACAAGGCTTCCGAGGCTTCTGAAGACGAGGACAGAAAGCCAGGCTACGAGACACCGAGGACCGAATCGTTCCCGAACAGTGCCCGCAGAATCGAGGGTGCCTCGCCCCATGCTCCATCTCCGCTCAAACCTCGTAGCGAGAAGCTTACGCAGGAACTGGAAGCCGCCATCGCCGCTCAAGTTTCGCTTCTTCAGCAGTGCGGACCAGCGCCGCCGAGACCCGCAAAGGTTGAATTATCGCCCGTCGAAATGCCACCGACCACCATCGCTGAGTTGCCGTCTCAGAGGAGGTACTCCCAACAGGTGCAAATGGAAGAGATGTTGTCGCGGTACGAGTTCGACCCGCAGCCAGGTCCGGAAGAGAGAGTTCAGAGACCGCCGTACATCAAGCCGCCTTCGATGCAGTGGACGCACTCGAGCGAGGGTCTCGTCACCGAGCCGTTGCTCTCACCCGGACAAGGACCCATCAGGCGGAAGCCGGCGCCGTCATACGCATTGAACCCCTCCCCTACGCCGTCCAACCTTTCTGGGAGCCAGTTCCAGCCGCCTTCACAGAGCCCGGATGACAAATCTGGCTCCGACCAGCGGGCGCCGTACCAGAACACGGCCTCATACCCTGGTGCTCTGACATACTCTGGAAATCTAGCTGTACAGTCCCAATATTCAAAGAGTAGGATCTCGGAGGAGCAAGCCGATCTTGTCGCGCCGTCTGCCCCGTACACAACCCCGTTTGACCCAGCTTCATACCGGCCGAGTCCGGGCAACACTCCTCCCCAACAGAAGGAGCCCTTTCCGGACCTGCCACAACAGATGCCGGGTGGATGGCAGAGTCCGCCTCTGAACCAACCTCAGCAGGCGCTGCAGACATCGTCGCTGAGCACTGGCAGCGTTTCTCCACCACAGTCGTCACATCAGCAGGAATGGGAGTCTGGGTAAGCCCGCCCTAGAAACGCATTGGATGGAAGAATTTACTAACTTCGGACAGTAAACCCGAACTGAAGTCCCATCGTACCTCATTCTTGGGCATGAAGAACACTTTTGACAAGGCGAGGCAGTTCAGTACTGGCATAATGAACCGCAAGCCGTCTGGAATTTAATGGGTAAATATAACCGGACATTGTGTATCTGGGAGCATGCATTGGCGCCGGGCAGTCGGTGCTTTTGCTTCATGATAATGTATTTTTTTTATGATCTCTCTACATATTGTTTAGTACTTCTGGTAGCATATACTTTTTTCAAGATCGACCCTTGGGCTATTGACTAATTGGAGCTCAACCAATGACAGTCCTTTCGGTGTATCTTGTTCAAAAGTGGTCAGACGGGTTGGTGAGTTGATTTCAGTTAACTGAAAAGACTGATAAGCAATTAGACTCGATGAGATAGTCAATCATATGAATATGCCAAAAAAGGTCCAGTCAGGCCAAATAAATGTTGTTGTCGTTGTTTGCCGATTTGATGTGAACTTTAGAGGGGTGGCTACCTAGTGGCAGACGGGACGGGAGTCAGCGGGATACCCTGGCTGTGGCTGATGCAGTAAGGGAATCCATGGATGTGGCTAGAGCTCAGTCCAAAAATTTCGGGACAATTCTCAACACCAATCCTCCGCGTGCGACATCCCACGGCGTGAATCAGCAAGGCCTCACCCAACGCCGAATCGCCCACAATGGCAGCAGCAGGGCAGGCACTTCGACTCTGCGTCCGCAGCTGTCGCCGGATACCCACCGCTCCGCGAATCGCACCTCCACCTCAAGGCGCGACACAATTTTCCCCGCAGACGCAAAGGCGAGCATTCGCCGTGAGCTCCTCGAGACGAGCCCAAAACGATGACGAGGACGGCGTCGTGGAGGATTCGCTTTACAGATCGCGCGAGACGGTCGAAGAAATGGTCCAGAAGCTCAAGCCGGACGAGTTCAACGCCCTCGAGAGGATCAGGAAGCGCGACCCGTCAGCACAGGAGATGAAACTGGATCAGTACCTCGAGAGGGAGATGGCGAAGGACATGGAGACCGAGGAGCCGATCTGGACCAGCCAGGAGTGGAAGCAGGAAACGTTCTCGGCGAAAGCCAACAGGCAGTCCTTTTGGTACGACGAGGACGACCCGACGGCGGAGGCGGAGAATGTGTTGGATGAGTTTGACGAGGATGACATGACGCCCATGGCCCACGGCAAATTGGACGAGATTCGAGAGCACCGACATTACCACCGAATTATGGCATGGGAGATGCCCTTGCTCTTTAGTGCGTGCCGTCACTTAGTAGCCGCCCTGCGAAAAGATACTTTACTGACGGACTATCAACAGAGCTTGCTAAGGACTTTGAGCCGCCCGCCGAGGACGAGGTGCTGCGATTCAGATACACCACGTACATGGGCGAGTACCATCCGGCGGAGAAGAAGGTTGTCGTGCAGTTCTCGCCAGCAGACCTGAAGCTCAGCCCCGTGCAAGCCAACAAGCTCAGGAAACTGGCCGGTCCGCGTTACGACCCGGAGAAGGATATTATCAAGATGAGCAGCGAGAAGTTTGAGCACCAGGCGCAGAACAAGCGTCACTTGTCTGATCTGGTAGACAAACTTATCGAGACGGCCAAGGTGAGCATTCACGCGACTAGAATGGTAGCGCAATCACCGCAGGACTGACTGAGACCTTTTGACAGGATCCCAAAGACACCTTTGAGGATATTCCCCTGGACACCAGACACCACCAGTTCAAGAACAAGCCCAAGTTCCCGGTGGCGTGGCGCATGACACCGGAGCGTCGCGAGGAACTCAGGACATTCCGCATGAGTCAACTCGAGAGCGAAGTCACGAGGGACGAGCAGGGACAAATTGTCGACGGCACGGCCAAGATCGAGAATTTCCTCCAGGCAGCAGATAAGACCGCAGCCGACAGCAAGGTCGCGGAGATGGTGGCCGTACAGGGCCGCGGCGGTAAGCAAAGGCTTGTTCGCCGGTAGAAAAGTTGACTGGCAGTCCTTAGATTTCGACCGCTCCGGCGAATTCTACTTCAAGGGCTCTGTCGGGGAAAAAAAGTGTATGACTAGGCGCCTGTTCTCTTAGAGGTGCAGCGTGTCCGTGTAACATCTCCATGTCTACCTCCGTACCAAGCCGGCTTCATAGAAATGCAAAATGGGCGCGGCTTTGGGCCCGACTTGTACTGGACAGACGCGTCTCAGCTGACAAACCAAGCTTCCTCCGGTGGAATCATTCGACGCCAAGGGGTTGCGATCAATAACATCAAGTAAACAGAAGCAACGAGCTTACTAACTCGTTAACTTGATTGTGGTATACGTTTTACCTCCAGTCATTCATTTCAGGTTGCGTCCAGTTTCGGCTTACCAAGATGTGGCGCCACCTGCTGGAAGGCTGTTATGTAAGCAGCTGTTTCTTTGTAGCGAAGATGGTCATTATAGGTGACGGGGAGTTGGATTATTACCGGTCCAATGGACTTATAACACTTGCGTAATTCCTCTTGCTGCCAAAATATATCAGCCCACGAATTCTCGATTGTTGGACTCGTAGCAGGCGGCGAAAATAGGGGTGTCTAAAAACGATGCCCCGGCAGCAGGGGTGTCCAATCGGTTGGTGAGCCGCATTCCTGCTCTGTTTGAATTGTTGATGCCTCGGCATCTTTCTTTCTTAGCGTTCTGCAGGTGCCAGATACGCTCATATGCAGGGGGACACCTGGAGACACACCTCAGACGGAAGGGATTGAGAACCTCGGCGGTTGAGTGCTTCGACTGACGCTGTCGCGCTGGAACCTGGCTAGAGCTCCAGGGCAAGCTTTTCCTGCTAACATCCATTAGCTTTAGCGTACCGAAGCTGCTGTTGAGGGTGATTCACCTGAAGCTGCACGACGCTTCCAAGCTTCTAGAGGCAAGCCCAATGCGCATAGCACATTCACCATTGGAAGAGCCACACGCGTTATGACTTTTTGCAATTGTGCGATCGGGCAATAGGTACTTAGACAGCGGCTCACCAAGGTACTAGTGGACGTGTGCTCTGTCGGGGCATCTATGACTCCATTCCCTATCTTTTCCCCGGTCAGTCCCCTAGTATTCCAGCGCATGACAACAGGCTGGTTCGGGAAAGAGCAAACGCCATCGCCCACACCACCTTTCCGTGTAAGAGGAATGGGACTCGTTCACATGCAACTAGCGTACTGCCACCCTCCTCCTGCGGTCTCAGCTTCATTACATCACTATTCGCAATCGCATCATCGACTCGGCTACTAAGGTAGTGTGTGTTTCTAATGCTCTTACAAACACCAGCCTTCTAGAAAGATTGAATTGCAAAGTACCTTAATCTGCCCGCCGTTCATCCCCACGACAGGCCTTGTTCTGCACCGAGGTTCTTCGCCCCGGGCCTCTCTAATCGTACGCACCATCGAATAGCTTTTTAGCTTCGAGTACGTGAACTCACGTGCTCCCACCATCACATCTGGCGACGCGGAGACGCGGAGACGCTGTGGAGCTCAGGCGCATCCACTCACTTTAAGCTGTGCCTTACCGAACGGCCATCCCTGATACCGCTGCCATTCTGCTACCCCGAATACATAAGTCGACGCAGCCCTCTCAACCTTACCGATCATCTATCTCGTCACACCTCCGCAACCCCGTACCCCGGCTTTTCAGATTCCCCTCACGAGCCCCCTCTTTCCCTTCTCCTGGTCTGTTTTAGCGCAGAAGAAAACATCAACCTGTACGACGAGGTCATTGTCGCGAGCCCGTCACAATGTCGCTCTCAGCAGACGTCAAGATCCCCGAGTACACTCACACTTCCACCGACGACATCTACCGCCTCACTGACACCCTGCGCGCCACCTTCCGCTCCAACAAGACCAAGGATCTCAAGTGGCGTACTCAGCAGCTTCGGAAGCTCTACTGGGCCATCAAGGACTTCACCCCCCAGCTCTGCGACGCTCTGCGCAAAGACCTGAGAAAATGCAAGCATGAGGCCCTCCTGTCCGAGGTTGAGTGGGCCGCCAACGATTGTTTGTACATGATCAAGAACCTCGAGAAGTTTGCCAAGGATGAGATCCCCGAGGACGTGCCACTCACCTATGCTGCCCTCAAGCCGCGCATCCGCAAAGAGCCTCTCGGCATGGCCCTCGTCATCGGCGCCTTTAACTTCCCCGTCCAGCTGACTCTCCTCCCCATCATCGGTGCCATTTCCGCCGGCTGCACTGCCGTCCTGAAACCCTCCGAGAGCTCCCCGCATACCGCCATGGTCCTCGTCAAGATTTTCGAGGCTGCTCTCGACCCCAAGGCTTACCAGGTGATCAATGGCGCCGTCAAGGAGACCCAGGCTCTTCTCGACGTGAAGTGGGACAAGATTATGTACACCGGCAGCACCTCTGTTGGTAGGATCATCGCCAAGAAGGCTGCCGAGACTCTTACCCCCGTTACCCTCGAGTTGGGAGGTCTGAACCCTGCTTTCGTCACTAAGAACGCCAACGTGAAGCTGGCTGCCCGTCGTCTCATGTGGTCCAAGTGCCTCAACGCTGGCCAGGTCTGCATTTCTCAGAATTACATCCTGGCCGATCGCGCCATTGTCGAGCCTCTCATTCAAGGCTTGAATGCCACTTACAAGGAGTTTTTCCCAAGCGGCGCAAAGAACAGCCCTGACTTCTCCCGCATCGTCAACAAGAAGTCATTCCAGCGCATCAAGAAGTTGCTTGACGAGACGAACGGCAAGATTGTCATGGGTGGAGGTTTGGATGAGGACCAGCTCTTCATTGAGCCCACAGCGGTTCTTGTCGACTCCATGCTAGATTCCGTCATGAAGGAGGAGTCGTTCGGTCCTGTCTTCGCCATCATGCCGTATGACACGCTCGACGACGCCATCAACATTGCGAACCAGGTTTACAGGACGCCTTTGGCGCTCTTCACTTTCGGAAGTGATGCTGAGAATGACAGGAGTAAGTACAAATGACTACTTACAGGGTGAATGTGACTGACCTTTGACAGTTCTCAACGAGGTCACTTCTGGTGGCGCCACCAAGAACGACGCTTTCTTCCACGCCTCCATGTCAACGGTCCCCTTTGGCGGTGTGGGTGACTCTGGCACGGGTAACTACCGAGGCCGGGCATCCTTCGATACGTTTACCCACCGTCGCACCGTTGCCCAGACACCCTCGTGGCTTGAGAAGTTCATCCGTGTGCGCTACATGCCCTATTCGCCCAAGGAACTTGCTCGTTTGTCGCGCATGACGGCCGAAAAGCCCGACTTTGACCGCAACGGCGTGCAGGTCCGCGGTTTGGGTTACTGGCTTAAGTTCGTTCTCGGTCTCGGTGCGAGAGGTGTTAAAGGTGCGTTGCTTAGATGGCTGGTGGCCTTCGTAAGTATGTACACCCTAACCCAGAGAAGGAATTCTTAAGTCTGTGATCGGGTAAGGAGGGAATGCACACAATTCACAAGTTCGACATCGCTACACTTGCAACCCACCTCATCACAATCTACTTACCACAGTCCACTCACCACATCACACATATAAACACAATCACACTTCCTGTGCTTTTCCTTGTAAGTTTAGCCCCTAAGAGTCCCTCAGCATGTAGGTAGGAAAAAATTTCAACATGCTGGAATCACACTCGCTGGGAGTGACTATCGAGTCCGCCGTTGAATGGCAAGAGGACCTCGAAGTTGGAAGGCGGGTCCTTGGTTCGGGCGGACATGTACGCTACTGTGATATATACCATTTCTCGTCGTCTTTCGTTACTGCAATGGGAGACCGCAGAGTCTGCCCGTGAACTGTCTCTCTAAGTATTACAGTAATATGTATGAAGTTTCTATTTTGCCGGATATCGCTAATGACATTCTCTAATGGGCGGTTATGCAATCGTTCCGAGGTACCAAACTGGGCGATGACTGCGCCTGCCTCGTCCACGGGGTTGGGAACTGGGGACACTCATTGTTATGTCTGCCGCCAGATGGAACAGGATAAACCAAACTTTGATTGAAGCTGCCGTCTTCTAGTCGTCCCTAATAGAAGACTCAGGTTCCTCGACATCGAGCGTATCAACATAACCACTCGGGTGATTCAGAGGTCATTACTTACAATGTACGCAGTAAACATTTTTTTTCCCCCATTTTGTTTTGTTTTAGACGGATGAAATTGTCAAGGAGAGTTTCAGCCACTGATGAATCTATGGTCTGTAACCCAGCTCGAGCGGAATATTCATGACCAACTTGTCTCCCTCGGCATCAACTTCTGTTGATCTTCTGCTTCCACCTTCATCTTTAGGAAAGGGGTCAGGGTTGAAGTATCCCGGCCTGGAATCAGACTTCTTCCTCTTCAGCCGTCTCGCGTCGCTCATTGTGGAGCCAACCTTGGAAGAGATGGTACTACCGGCCTTGGAGACCTCGCGCGGCCGAGCTTTTTTCGTACAATCTTTACCGACATTCGAGTTTTTGCCATCGTCCTCGGCGTGTGGAGGTGTTGTTTTGTCGCTCGTCGCGTTCTGACCTCCGGCAGCTTTCTCTGCCAACCCAAAATCGAAGCCCGGGAAAACCTCCGTCCCCATTTCTTTGCCCTTGGTATCTGGACATTCCGCCGATGCCATCGTCGGGGGCAGCGCATGGGCTTCGTGGTTATCCGTTCCGGTTGTTTCCGGGCTTTCCGCTGCAGTCCGTGTCGTCTCGGGCTCGACGGTGGCGGTCGTCGTGGTCATGGTCACGGGCTTGACGTTGCTGGATCTGGTGTGCTCTTGCAGCCATTCCTCGTTGCGATCCGCCTTGTAGGCTGCGAAGTCTGACCTCGCGTAGGGGTCCCCATCGACATAGTGTAGCAGGATGAGCTCAAGGCGGTCGCGGAGGCGGACGAAGTAGCGGTAGAGTGACATCCGCGGCCGCGTGGCCGCAGAACGCGAAGGTGGCTGCTGGGCCGACATTGGCAAAGCCTTTTTAATTCAACTTCTTCTGGCGAAGGTCTGTATATCGTCCCGGCGTATTTGGGGGTGGCTGCTAATGTCAGATGTAAGTTGCCAAAGGTGTGGCAAACCCAAAGAAAATTTCGAACTTTAGTGATCCTCACGAGTGAATCAGCAAGGTGCGTGTTATGAGTCTCTTGAAGGACCAGATTGCGCTCTGAATCGTCGCGCAAACCCCTGAACGACGACGGCGAAATGTATCAGACCAATCGTCCTGTTGTACCACAATCCGCTCACATGACAAGTCCCGTCACAGATTCCACCGTTGAACAAGAAAAACATTTGTCCACAGAAAGAAAAAAAAGGCTTGCCGTTCTCATTCTATAAGTTGAATATGGTAGTACAACTTCCGCACTTCCCGTTTGGCCACCGGGAAGCCACCACACCCCCCTTTTCTTTTTTGGGAAAGGGTCACTAGAAACAGGACAATGCAATCAGATACCTCTGAGCTGCGTGTTATCCCGCTCGTCGACCCGTTGATACCGCTCCGCGAGCGTCTCCTTGACCGTCTTGGTCAACCCGCTCGGCTTCTCGTAACGCTGGTGCAGAACCTTCTGCACGGGGGAACCAGCAGGCAAAACCTTGCCGTCCTCCTTGATGCTGACCTTATCCTCTATCACGTTCGCCACCTGCCGCGCCTTCACGTAAACAGCCTCGCTCTGCTGCTTACCCTTCTCCACGACGTCGCCCACGACAGCCTTGACCTCGGCAGCCTTGGCATCAGCCGTCTTCTTGACCTCGGCAGCCTTTGCGCGCGCCACATCCTCTGCAGCAAGCGTCTTTTCTCTCGCCCTCTCCCACGCGCTCTTGGCCTCGCTACGCAGGCTCTCGCCCTCCTCCTTGGCGATAATAGCACCCTTCTGCTTCGCGCCCTCGACGACTTCCTTCGCGATCGGCGTTGCCTTCTCGCCCACCTCGGCGGTCTTGTCGATAGCCCCGCCCCAGAACCGTGCCGCGCTACTCTCGAGACCCTCGCGGACCTGGCTCCAATCCACGTGCTGCGCCCACCGCACGGCGTTTTGGACCTCCGTGTTCCAGCGCTCCTTGGCTGTCTCGACGAGGGACTCACGGTCCTTGACAATTTGCTCGGAGCGCGTCAGAGGAGGCGGTATGCGGACCTGCGATTCGAGAAGAGTAGAGAGGACGTGTGTTTGGGAGCGGACGATGTGGGCTTGCGCCTCGCGGTTGCGCTGGTGAGCGAGGACGGTTAGATAGGCTACACCTAGGGTGAGGGTCACACCACCGGTCTATTTGTGAGAATCGTTAGATTGTAGATCTCTTTCTTTGATAATCTCGACGTTTCAATTGCATATCAGATTGGAAGGGGACGGGGTTGGGAAGCGGAACGTACGAAACCAGAGGTGAAGCCCATGTTTGTTCTCGATCGAATCGATCCGATTCGCGCACTCAAGCCGTTTGAGATCGTAAGTGCCTTTTTTTCGGATTAGAAAAAAAAAAGGTGAGAATATATCACGGTATCATGTTGCGACGTCAATCAAGTTCGTCGTCGGAGCGAATTGGGTCCTTCCTTTGAAGAAAGCGGGACTCGTCGTCGGTTTGATGTCGGCGAGAGCCCTCGAGCGGAATGACGTTAAATCAATCGGATTGGCCCAGGGCGAGCGAGCGAGCGACTTTCAGCCTCTCCGGGTGGATTTTTGTTGCTGCAGGGGTTATTATTCAAAGGACGGGTCCCACATGGTTGGCAAGGAACCAACCAGAACGAGCCGTCGTCCGGTGTCAGGGTACCTCCGGTACCTTGCTGCACGTCGGCCAGGGCCAAAAATTTGGTATGGACGTTCCGCGGATTCGGCGACGACAGCACATTGAATTGCCGGCCGCCAGCGAGGAGAACTAAGCAGAGAGCTTCGACACCGCTCCCCTGGCTCTCCGTCGAACGCCATCGAAATCTGTAAAAGAACCGCCGATTGATTAAGACGACGCAGCCATGGCGGGAGGTCTCATCAAATACAGGCACTTGAGCCGTACCTCGTCGGCGCGACAGGCCCTTCTCCGCGGCCTCGTCACTTCCCTCGTCGCACACGAGCACATCCACACCACCTACGCCAAGGCTAAGGAGGCTCAGCGCCTCGCCGACAAGCTTATCACCCTCGCCAAACGGAACAATGAGGAGACGAGGCGGAAGGCTCAAGCCATGCTATACGTGCGTCGTCCCTGCTTACCCCACCCAGTGCTGGCGGTGGTGTTTGACGTGCAAGCTGAGAACGTGCGATCGTTGACTTGTGATACTCCCTAGACACCACATGACCTGCTTCCCAAACTCTTTGGCGAACTACGAAGTCGATACGCCGATCGTCCCGGCGGCTACACCCGTGTCCTCCGCACCGAGCCCCGAAACAAGTACGATCAGGCCCCCTCCGCCATCCTCGAGCTCGTCGACGGGCCCCGCGACGTGCGCTTCGCCATGACGGCTAAGGCTGTCGCTATGGACCGCCAAAAGGGCAAAGAGCCTACCGATCTCACCCGCAAGAACATGAACAAGGTGACGAGGTTTCGTAAGGACGGCAAGGAGGCGTTCGAAATGATGGTAGCCAAGTTTCAGGAATTGAAGGCATAATGTGATAATGTAACGGAAGAAAAGGATCAATAGAAAGGGACGGCGGAAGCTTGACAGTGATGGCTCGGTGGAGGACATAGGAGCGGAGGGAGCCGTCCGCGGTATAAGCCAAAGCGCATGCGGATGACGAAGAGGTGATGAACAGAGATTTGTAACTTTTAGAATGGTCAAATACCATCGGAAATACCTGGCCAGTCGAAAGATTATGGTCTTGTAGGGTATACATGTATACTAAGGCAAAACAAACAGATTTTCAAGCCTCTTGAGATAGGCGCAGCAAACGTATACTACGTCCTCCATCTACACGAAGTCAAAGGTATCGCCCTTGTCGTGGATCATCTTACCCTTGCGCTCTGTGCCAACGATGCGCTCCAATCTCATGGCATCGTACTTGCAGAACATGGCCCTGACGGTGCCCTGTCCCGGCTCCAGCAAGAGCTTCTCCTCGCTGTGGGCGAAGTAGCCTCCGGCAATCTCACGGTAGAAGATGGGGTTATCCGGCAGGCCATACATGATGACACGTCGAACGCCCTTCAATACGTAGCGACGAAAATGATGCGCACGTTCCGTGTAGAGGAGAACCTTGTGTCTGCCGGAGAGGAAATGAGACTGCGCACGCGACACGTCGCTGATTTCTGAGTACTCGGAGATGGCACCGAAGGAGAGGCTTCCGACGGTGGGGTTGGTGGCGAAGTAGTTTCTGACGCGTACGAAGTCGAAGTATAAGGGTATCAAGACGAGGGTGCCGGCAGCATCCTTTTGACGCTTGACAAGGGAGGGCAAGATGGCTGAGATGAAGTATTCGAAACGGGCATCTGGCTCCTTTTCGACGGACTCTACCTCGAAGCGGGAGAAAGTCTGCCGTGCCTTGATGCCCAGATGTTGGAGAACGCCGGGCTGATGTGATTGGAACCGAATCTTGCCAGCCCAGTTGTGGCATTGGGTGCGGAAGAGCTCGGTTATCTCAGGCGTATTGAACGCGGAGACAACAACGGTTTGGCGGAAGTACTTGGACCAGTCTTCAAGGTACCAGCTCCGCACGCGACTGAAATCGCAACCGTGGGCGTCCTTGGGCTGAAGGTTCAAGTGTTCGAAAATGTGCTCCACGTGTTCCCAGTTCTGCATGAGCTGAGCGTCTGCCTGATCGACCACGACCATCTCAATCGAACTCAGGAAGTCATAATCCCCATCCTTCTTCTTTTCTGTCGAGCTGATAGCCATGCGCAGACCCAGCGGACTGCCAAAGATAATGTCAGAGTTGTAGAATTGCGAGAAGTACTTGATGGTCTTGCGTGTGAATTTCATGCCGATGCGGAAGTTGTCGTCGTCGTTGCCCTCAAAGAGGTCGCGGAAGTCTGCAGGCTTGTTGCTGAATGTGTTTTCTTCAGTATACGCGTCCTCGAAACGCTTTCTGTTCTCGCGTTGATCGGGTTCGCAGAGCTCTTCGATAATATTCGCCATCTTGAGACAAGATTGTCTTGTTGGCAGTATGAAGAGAATTTTCGGGCGTGTGAAGCCTTGGTCTCTCAATTCCAGGTCGGCATTTTCTTCCTTTGCCAACCTGTAGTTGTTCTTGATAACACGGTCTCGGGTCCTGTGTATTGTTAGGAGGGGCTCCGAGTCCTGGGTGTGAAGAGTCTTACTTGAAAACGTGATTAACGGCATGTAAGCAAACGAGTTGTCTCAAACCTTCAGCGTTCTTGATGTCTCGACTGTCGTAAAGCATGTCGTTGTAGTTGAAAAGCATCGGCGCCAAAGTCTGTTGCAGAGTGCTGAGGGAAGGAATCTTCCTTGAAGCAGAGTCCTTCAGCTTCTGCTTGAGCTTGAGACTGTCCAGGCTGGAGATTGGCCGAGGAATTGACGGCGCCTCCGCGTCCTTCGACTCCGGATACATAATAGCTGCTCTTGGGGATTTGTTGATGGCGGATGTCCAACCATTCATTTGAATTGCCTTGATCTTCTTCGTATAAGCGTCTTCTGCTGGTGTCGCAAAGTGATTATCGAATGGATCAGTTGCGTCGACTTCGTCTTCGTCATCGCTTTCTTGCTCCTCCTCTGAGACGTCTGCGGATTCTTCTTCTTCCTCCTCATCGACCCTGTCCGCGTCATTCTCACTTGCTTCTTCAGCATCATCGTCTTCCGAGGACTCTGCTGTTGTTGCGGGCGCACTTTCTGCCTTGCCACTTTCGAGTTTCCTTCTCTTAGCACTTGGTTCTGAGGACTGAGTAAAACCTTGCAGCAGCGCCATGTAAGGCCGGGTGTTCTGAGGCTTTTCACCCTCATCCTCATCGTCATCAGACATAGACACATCAGAGTCCCCCATTTCAGATTCCATGTCTTCTCCACAGTCGGATTCAGAACTAAAGACGGGTCAGATTCATAAGTCGAAGCATGCCAAGGCAAAAAACTCACTCGCTCTCTTCAACGCGGGTGGTATCGAATCTGCCACGACCACGGCCTGAGCTTCCTCCTCTGCCTCTGCCTTTGCCTCTACCTCGTCCGCCTACGCCACCACGCCCACGAGTGCCACCTCTTCCCCCACGAAATCCAGCGCGACCTCTGCCTCGGGGACCCATCTTCGAAGTGAGATTCCACTAAACTGGCGAGAAAAACGGTGAGAGAGAGAGATGAAAGCCATGAACAGGTGCGCGTTCACATGGCCGCAAAAAAAGTTGTAAGTCGCCCGGGCCTTATCAGCCTTGCAGAAAACCTGGGCTATCCCACACTATTCACCAGCCACAGCGGGGCATCGGCCGCCTCAGTCGTCTTATCGATCCTTATCTTAGCGCGCACAACCCAGTCGGAGCCAACCACAAATCGCAAAATCCCACCCAGACGGCCAAACGAGCGAAGGGTACGTACGGTAGGTGACGGGTGGCAGAGTTCGAGAATTTTTGAGCAGCCAGTTCCCATCGCGAAAAAGGCCCCGAGACAAAAATCCACCCTCCAATTTTTGGCCCGCGCACCACCGCCTAACCCGCCCCTCCCCTCCTCCTGTCCCCTTTTCCCCAAAACAACTTCTCAAAGTCCATCCTGCAGGCCCAACAAATCTCGACGTCCATCACCTGCCCAGCATGGCTGTCGCTGAATCTGAGAAGTTCCTCCATCTCTCGCGGCCTATCGCGCCGGCGACGGTTGGCCTCCAGGGCACTATTGCCCCGCTCACCGTCAACATTCAACCCCAGGTACGAACACCTCTGTTGTCTGCGCTGTGGAAGCTCCTCTTGCGCCCAACGCTACACCTTATGCCACATGGCTTTTCTCTTCGCTCGCATACACATCCTTCGAGACATCCTGTATCCAGCATCCAGACATCCCAAGCTAACCCCGCATCCCACCACAGGCTATTCTGTCTATCCTCGACCATGCCGTTCGAAGAGATATCCGCGATACCCAATCGACCCGCGTTATCGGCGCTCTCGTCGGCACCCGCTCCGAAGATGGCACCGAGGTCGAGGTGCGCTCCTGCTTCGCCATCCCTCACACCGAGAACGAGGATCAGGTCGAGGTGGACGTCGACTACCAGAAGAACATGCTCGCCCTGACACTCAAGGCCTCTCCGCGCGAGTCTCTGCTGGGCTGGTACACTACCACCCACGAGCTCAACTCCTTCTCCGCCCTGATCCAGAACTTCTTCGCTTCCCCGGATACTGGCACCTTCCCCCACCCCGCCGTCCACCTGACCATTAGCACCGACCCGACTGCCGACATCGAAGCCCGCTGCTACATCTCTGCTCCCGTCGCTGTCAACGCCGAGCGCGCCGCTGAGAGCTGCCTCTTCATCCAGGTGCCCCATAAGCTCATGCACGGCGATGCCGAGCGCAGCGCCCTCGAGGCCATCTCCATGGCGAAGGACACCGAGGACCGTGTCGCGCCCGTCGTCTCCGACATTGAGGGCCTCGCCCGCTCCATTGAGCAGGGCACCAACCTCATAGAGCGCGTCAGCGAGTGGGTTAACGGAATCCTTGATGAAGATGAGGAGCCCAATCACGCCCTCGGCCAGTACCTGATGAACGCCCTGTCGCTCGCACCCAAGGTCGACCCCGCACAGATCGAGCACGACTTCAACAACCACATCCAGGACGTCCT
Source organism: Colletotrichum agaves (assembly GCA_036785465.1). Lineage (NCBI taxonomy): Eukaryota > Fungi > Ascomycota > Sordariomycetes > Glomerellales > Glomerellaceae > Colletotrichum > Colletotrichum agaves. The sequence continues at coordinate 38,189 of JAXISO010000257.1, forward strand.
CATGGTCTCCTACCTCGCCAACACCATCCGCACCCAGATCGATCTGTCGCAAAGGTTGGCGACGGCCAACCTTACCGGTGGTGAGAAAGACGGCGAAGGCAAGGCGACTGAAGGCGGCGAGAAGGGCGAGCAGCGGGGCCAGCGCGGCGGCAAGCGTGGTGGACGTGGCGGCGGCCGGGGAGGTGGCCAGAGGGGAGAGCCTAGGGAGCCCCGGGAACCCCGCGAGCCGAGGGAGCCCACCGAGTAAATGCAACTAATCGGGAAAAAGTAAAAAGGTGCAAATTAATTCTTTTTGACAGGGAATCTGTTGAAAAGAGAGGCATCAAAAATTCTCATGGGAGAGATTGGGAGGCTGAAAGAGCAAGTAAACCAGCACGTGATGCGGATATTTTCCGCCGCGAGGTAGCAAGCATGGCATCATGAGGAATTCCACACTTGAAAAACCGTCATGGCGTTATGGCAGTTGCAGGATAGATGGCCTAGGGTAGAATGCGCTAGGCAGTTGCATTGATGATATTCACGCTTTCATGCACATCTTCAGTACTGCATTAGACAACTCTTAAAAAGTTGAGTGACAATTAAGGTGCCTAAGTGTTCTAGCGTGCGATAGCCTACATGAACTGATGCCATCCTGTCCTCCGTATGAACGCCAATATGCTGTGCCTTGTAAACCCCGATACGCCAGTCATTCTGCCAGAGACCTTTAACAGAAATCTCAAACGCGCATCTAAACGCCCATGTTTGGCTTTTGAGGCAAAGTAGCAGGGTTGCCGTAGTGCGGCAGGTGGCTGAATGTTTGTCCGGCCGGGCCCTGAGGAATGGCGGGTTTGTTAGGAATATGAGGAGGCGGGTTTTGAGGAAGATGTTGAGGATGCTGAGGGATATGTGGACCCGGTACTTGAGGGATGGTGTTGATGTGATGAGGATGTTGGGGTGGTCCATGATAAGGAGGAATCGAACTGTTCGATCCTTGCCTAGCCATGCCGTAGCCCGCGACAACGCCATACGGAGCCTGAGGGGCTGGCTGCTGGTATCCGACATATGCCAAATGAGGAGAGCCGATTTGAGGGCTGCCATGGTGAGAACCAGGTGCGCTGAACGGCGGTTGAGGTGGCTGCATCGGAGCCATGCCGCCACCCGGTACAAATGACTGCGTCTTTGGATTGAAAGCATGTCGGTTGTAGCTACCAGGAATGGGATGCTGGCTCTTGGGGTCGTTGGGGTTGATGTTAGCGGGCAGCTGCCCGTACATGTAAGGGACAGTGTTTTGCCCGGGTGGTGCGGACATGCCCCGCGGAGTATAAGAGGCTGCATTGGCACCGGACGACGGCATCGGTGCTAGTCCCGGTGCAAAGCCTTGCTGCCAGCCGGCTTGAGAAGCGGCCGGACCGGGTCCCCCGTAGCCTCGAGCACTCGCGTTGGGACTTTGTTGAAACTGAGCTTGGCTCGTCTGAGGAGAATACTGCTATATTGTTAGTTGGTAAATACCAAAGGAAGTCAATTTCCGTACCTGCGCCATATTCGGGTGCGCGTTGTAACCCGGATTAGGCATCATCGGGGAGAAAGACTGCGTCGGAGTGGTGTTGTAGGGAGGTTGCATCTGGTTGGAGTACGGCTGCTGGACTGGAGCTCCATACTGGTTAGATACTGGAACATACTGTGGCTGCGGCATCCAGGTCTGTTGCTGAGGACCCCAGTAAGGTGTGTAGTTGTGACGCGAATCAAAGCTGTCCGAATCATCACGCCTTTGTTTCCCGGGTTTGCCTCTCTTGCCAGCGTTGGACTTTTCCCTTGCGGAAACGGAGCTGGCACGCGATATCCCATTTTCACCTTCATTATCTAGACAAGGTCAGTGAAATAGCGATGCAGAAGGGATTGTATCAGAATCTACGCACCAGGTGTTGAGTCTCCCGTTTTTTCAGAGTTACCGAAGATTCTCTCTCTTGCCTGCTTGTATGCCTCTTCCCTCTGTTCTCGCGACAATCTGTTGAAGTCAGTAACAAAGCAAAGTTCGGATTGCAGAATCGACAAACTTTTGATTCGTAGCCGAATTCTTGTCCTTCGAATCGCTGCCAGTCTCCGATGTAGGCTTGGATGGAGATGCGCTGGACGTCGCGAATTCTCCATCTTCCCCGCGCCGCATGATTTTTCTCGGGAGAACAGCAGGCGGCGGAGGAGTCTCAGCGCTAGTCTCCGGAGCTGCGATGCTAGCTAGCGATTCAGGGACGCGAGCGTAAGGAGTTCGAAAAATCCGCACAGATCCGATTCGTGCTTCATATTGATGCGTCATTCGGTAGTAATCAGCCAACTTGTGGGTTAACATTCTGCAGAAAGAGTTGGATGGAGGAAAGTCCATATATGGTTCCCTGGCGCGGTTAGCAATATTCGCAATCATCTGCTTTCGGTCGAGCCTACTTTGAGTTTTGAACAAACTTGATCAGCTCCGACTCCAATCGAAGTAGGAAGAGTCGATCTTTAGGAGAAGCCATCGCTTCCAAGAGCTTCTCATCTGGCGCTTGTCCATAGATCGTGTTGAGGAGATTTGCTGAGTCTGGCAGATTGGCCGATAGAGCGTTTGCAGAGGGTTGCTGGTGGTCCGAAGTTGCGCTTTGCGGCGTAATCATTCCCTGACTCAAGGATCCAGGTATAGGTTGGGCAAGCCGACGGTCAGGCATGTCACCGAGTTGAATGATACCCCTAGCACGCGCGGCGATGTCAGAGCCCATTCTTGAGTTGGGAAGGTTCGGGCCCCGAAATGAGAACGAATCGTCATCTTCAGCAGCCGCGGCCTTTACGCTGGCGCTGTCGTCAGGTCGCAGGGACTCCTTCTCATCCAACGCGAATGTTGTTCCTGAGGTGATGCTCTTTCCGTCCAAGCTAGGGGGCTTGGTGCCGAGCTCGGAGCTGGAATCAGCTCTCTGGGAATCATCCGATCCATCCTTAGTTGCGGATTTTGATCGCTCGGTAAACGTGGATCCCGTTCCATTCACGACGAGACTCGGTGTTCGCGCTCCGAGACCCAGATCCTTCAGCCCATCTACAACGGTGTCGCTAGCATCGGGCTTCTTCGGCAAGGACGCCCCGCGCTTGATAGCGGTCGAATTGGGGTTCATTGAGTCCATATCGGTGTGCGAACAGTTATCGCCTCCGTTTGCAACAATAGGACTGGTTTTTAGGGCAGCGCCTGCCGGCACAGCCTGCTCGGTGCTTTTGTGGGTTGGCGCTGCGACTTGTCGCACGGTAGTGACAGAATGATTGTCTTTTGATGCTGAGGCAGCGACCTGAGAGAAACATCCATCGTTAGTGAATATCGCAAGACGGCTGATGGACTCCAGAGACGATGAAAATCGTAGATTACGCACCTTTGCGAAAGATGGTTTAGGGATATCAGATGACATTTGGGCGGCAGCCATGACTCAACTTGATGACTACGAAGACTCGATAGTGTTCGCGGATAAAAAAGGTAGAACTGAAGCTCGGCAGATGGGTAGATTCTGCGCCGAGAGACAGCAACGCACAATACACGTATAGAATCCGATTCAAGAACGAATTAAAGACGGTATCCGAAATCAAGGAACGAAATGGATCAAGGCGGGCGTGCAGAGCGAGGAAGAAGTACTGTGGATCATCGTCGGGACAGGCTAGTCATCGTTGCTCTCGTATGTTCCTGATGGGTTGATGGTTGATCGCAGCGTTGCTCTTGTTCAGAGTGGACGATATCCGACGACGCCTCGAATGGGTCTGCGCCTGGCGGCTGTCTGTTAGCGGCTGAAGCCAGAGCTTTTTCGCGGCAAATCGAAGGATGGGCGCAGAAGAAAATGGCGAGGCGACCAGGATTTTGGCGGCCTGCAAGGCGGATAGTCCGTCGCTGGCGTCAGAGGAGGGGGGTGGTAACCCGTGGTGGTGCTGTGGGTGGTGTGTTGTGGGCGATGTTGGTGGGAGGGAATTGGCAGAGCTGTGTGTGGGTTTTTGGTTTGCGCTGGAAGGGGAAAAAAGAATATGGGGAAACTAGAGAACGCAAAGGGGAGCGACTGTTTCTCGCAGGTTGGCTCACTTACCCTCGGTGGCTTGCTCAGCTGTCTCGGTTGCTTAGCAGTGAGTTATAAACGCTGGAAAGCTGGAAGGCAAGACTCTTTCTCACTATCGCTTCCAGTCTCTCAGTCTCACTCTCTTGCGTTAAATGTTCGAGATCCCAAGGTCGCTCTCGTTGGTCGCAGAGCAGAGCCTTAGCAGAGGAGCAGGAAGCTTAAATGCCGAGAGCTCCCAAGTGAGCAAACGGCGGTCTCAAATCGGTACAGGAGATGTCAGACAGCTGCCATCCCCTCCGCAACGTCGTGTGGGACGTCAGGCTGAGGAATCCGGTGTGGTCACAAATTCTGGTTGAGGACTGAACATAATTCGGGCTGGTGAGAAGACAAAAGGCCATGGGCCAAAAGTGGCTTAGCGTCGGTATACTGTCAGCATGTGTGGCTAGTGATCAGGATAAGGGGGCTGGTGCAACTGTAAGACCCCACCCCACCCAACCAATATCCCACCCATCCCAATCACGTATTTCAGGAACTAATCCCATACTTATTATTATATTGTAATAATTTGGGATTTATTTTTCACAGTAAAACACACTTAAAATCTAAATTTAGAGTACTAATTAGTAAACTAGGTATCCTACTCTTTCTTCTAAACCACATTATTAATATATAGTTTAATTAGGTATATAATCTTAGCTTTTTAGTTTACTTTAACTTACTACTTAATTTTTATAATTTCCTTAATTTTTATAAATTACTTATAAGAGTTTAATTTTACTCTTACCTTTTTTAAAGGTTTTAATTAATTAATTTAAGTTTAAAGACTTTTTACTTATTATTATAATAATAATACTTTAAAATTATTATTATTAAGAGCTTTATTAGTCTTATTAAATATTAGTTATTATAAAATTAAATTCTACTTTTCTTTACTTTATAAGAGCTCCTATATTATTTAGTATTTTTAAAAGTTTATAAATTTATATAAAGTTATTATAGAATTCACTATACTAGCTAGTTCTAATACTTTAGTAGTAGAGATAATAGGTCTACTATAGATGAAGTGAAAGTGGGTTAATTAAGGTAAGTTATTTAGAGAGGGAGGCCTTGAAGGAAGGAATAATATCCGGTTGAGGAGGGTTATATGTAGTTATGTGTGGATTATGTGACTACCTGTGTAACTACTAGAGTATCCACTTTGAAGCCTTGGATCTATATAGGATCTGGTAATATAGGTGAATATCTTAATACTAGTAGTTTTTCTCTTATACTATAATTCGCCTAATATACTTTTCTAAATATATAAATTGAATAGTTTTATAATAATTATAAATATACTTTAATAATATAAAATATATTCTCTTTACTCTCTACTTTTTATTTATTTAAGTAACTTATTCTTTTATATATATTATAATTCTATTTATATTAATAAGGTAGTAGAGGGCTTTATTTAGTGAGGCTTTTATAAAGGTATTAATAGAGTTATTTTTATTATTAACCTAGTAAACTTTAGTAAGCTCTTATTATTTATATAATTAGTAGAGAGTTATAATATTAATTATTAGTTACTTCTCTTTTATAATACTAAGTTTAATAAGGTATTTATATAATAAGTATAAATTAATATATATTATAGTAGGTATTATATTAGGGATTTATAGTTTAGTAGTGATCTTTTAAAGGGTTAATATAATAGTAAAGACTAGGTCTATATTAGTAATTATAGTATAAATTTTAGAGGCTAATATATTATAGGTAACTTATTTATACTTAGTTAAGTTATAGTAGATAATATTATTGTTAATTGTGAATAATGTATTATGGATTTTCTTATTAGTTAGGATAATAATATAATTAAGTTATAATATTAGGTCCTAGTTATTAGTAAATAATTTATTTATAAATATAAATAGTTTTATAGTAGGTAGTAATAATATAGTAAATGTGAGGTTATACTTGAGATTATTCTTTAGTTATAAAAATTATTTATTAAGGGTAATAATATTCTTATTAGAGGAGTCTTAATATTATATAGTAGTTAATAAATTAAAATAAGTCTTAAGTTAGTAAATTAAGGTAATATAAGTACTTTAGGCTTATTATTTAATATATTATTGCTTTTTAGCTATGGATTTAATATTAATAAGCTCTAATTTAGAGTTTTAACTCTTTTAATAAAGGGTTATAAATTTATTTATTAATAATATAATAGTGTTATTATTAAATATAATTGGGGTTTTATGGGTTAAAATCTCTTTTAGTTTAGTTATAAACTTAATTTTAGTTAGTTCCTTATTTTTAATAATTAAAAAGAGCTCTATTAATAAGCTAATAGTATTATTAGTTTATATATTAATAATAGTAAAATAGGGGCTTGATTTGTTTGTTAATAATAGGTATAGATTGAAGGAGGAACTCTCTATTTATAATTTGTCCTTATAATAAGTACTATATATTACCTACTAGTGAGTACTAGTTTTTATAATTCTATAGAAAGGCTTTATAATCTTTATAATAGTACTAGGGGGGTATTAATCTTAAATTTAATTAGGAAGGTGGGTATAAATATTTCTAGTTAGTAGGGTTTAGGATTATATATAGGCCTATATAATGTCTTTAATTTAGATTTAATAATTTAGACTAAGAAATAAAGTAATTAATAGTAGTAAATATATATTATAGTGTTAAATAGTGGGAGATTAGGTTAAAATTCTATACTTTTTAGTATTATTAATATTATAAATAATTAAATAGGACTTCTTAAATAAAGTTATTATTTTATTCTTAATTTTATTAATTATTTAGGATTAAAAGAGTTGGCTATATTATTTATTAGGGTTAAAAGTCTTGAATTTAAAGACTTCCTACTAGAGTAGGGTATTAATTTCTTTCTCTTATAATTTCTTAAATAGTAGTTCTTTTATAGTAATTTTCCCAGCCTTTTAGAGGGTAAGGGAGAGGGCTAAATTTATTATTTTCTTAGTAATTATAAAGATTATATAATTTACTTCTTACTTAAAAGTATTATTTAAGGGGATAGGGTTCTTATAGGGTCTATTATAAGGATATTAAGTAATAATATTAGGAGTAATTAAAGTTATAATTTCTGGGTTTAGTAGAATAAAATTAGGGCCTTAATTACTTTTATAATTATTATTAGGGTCTTTATACTAGGGTTTAATTATAATAGAGGGAAAATCTTAGGAATTTTAGGGTAATTTAATAATAATAATTTTACTTATAATTATTATAAGGTAATAAGGGCCTTATTAGCTCCCTTTTTTATAATAAATATATACTTAGAATTAAAAGGGGAGATTAATAACTTTATTTATAATTAGGCTATTATAAATAGTAAGGGTATTTATAACTTTATATTTAGTAGTCTCTTTATATAAATTATTTATTATAGAGTAAATAGTCTTAGTTTTAGTAGTAATTGTTGGGATATTCGCCTAATATACTGGGCCGCTAAAGGCCCAGCCCGCCAGGTCTCCCAAGGCCTGGGACCCAGGAGCCCACGGCAGAGAGGTTACATAAGCCTCGGCTTACATAACCACTCTACCGCAATATATCTCTCCTCTAGGGCTCCCTCTTTATAATAGCTTCTTTTCCTTCTTTAACCTATCTACTATAATACCTTTATTATATATATTTATTACCTTAATTTATCTCTAAATATATACTAAATTTAGTTCTAGTAAAACTTATACTAATTAGTAGTAAACTTTATACTTTTTACTACTTTAATAATAATTTTATTATTTTTTACTATTTAGTAAAATTTTATTATTTTTATTATTATAAAAAAGGAATTCCCTCTTTTATATATTTAATTATAAATTAATAAGGCCTATTATTATTAATAAAATAATATTTTATTTAATTTAACCTTAATAGAACTTATTTTAAATATAAATAATATACTAATAGAAATAATAATTTAAAAGAGTTTTAACCCCTTATTTTTATAATTAAATCTCTAAAGTCCTTATAATTCTCTAAGTAGTATTTTAACTTACCCCTTAGAATATTATAAGAACTATAACCTATCCCACCTTATAATAACTTTAAAACTATACTAGATTGTGAGTACCTCTATAAAGTTTATTAATATCTCTATAATTTCTTACTCTAAAGATTATAAAACTATACCCTCTACTCTTCCTACCTTATATAAAACTATTACCCACTTTTAGCTCCCTCTAAGTTTACTCTCTACTCTCTTTTTAAATTTATTTTTTACTCTTAAATTTAGCTTTTATATTATTATTTAAGCCTATTATCTTAGCTATTTTCCACTACTAAAACCTACCTCTATATATTACCCCTACTTATTTATATACTTTATTTCTTATTATACTACTAATTTTATTAAATTAAAGTTTAGTAATAACTTCTCTTATTCTATTTATAAATTATTAAATTATAATAATAATAACCTAGTAATAAAGGCTAATACTAAGGTAGTTACTCTAGTTTGGATTTATAAATTCCTTTTAATATTATTCTTAGCCTTATAGCCTAAAAGAAACTATAAAATCCCTTAGTAAATCCACTACTAAATCCCTTTAGTAAATCCACTATGGAACTACTACTAGGCTACTAGAAAGTTATATTCCTATTAGAATACTCTTTTATTCTTTATCTCTTTATTTTAAGCCTTATTTTTAACTTTATTTTATTATAAATTAGCCCTCTACTACTCTTTTTAAATACTTAGAGTAGTAATAGTTCTTTATAATTAAATAATTATAATTACTATTAAGAATTAGAATCTCTAAAGGCTCTTATTAACTTATTACTTACTATAGCCTAAGGCCCTATATTATTACCTTATTAGTATTATTCTTATTCTTTATTTCCCTTATTTTACCCTTATTATTTTAATATTATTCTAATTACTTATATATATTAATTAAAACCCCTAGTAAAAGGCTACTTAATTATATATATTATAAGGATTCTACTTTATTAGAGCCTAAGGTAACTACCCTAAAGAAGAATACTACTTTATATAAGTGTATTTAATAAGTTATAAATTAAGCTAGGAGAAGAGCCTTAAGTACTAGTAAGATATTCAAAGCCCCTGAATCCCGCCTAGCTTTGCTGGCCCTATACTAAAGTAGCTAAATACTTATTCTGGAAGGTTTTAAAGGCCTTATTAACTTAAGTATATATAATTAAATTATTATTTTTAAAAGTAATAAAATAAATCCCCCTAAAATTACTAATTTTATTACTTTCTTTATTAATTACTATACTAGGTATAATATATATAGTAAATAATTATTAATTAACTTTTAATTAAATTTTAAGAATTATCTCCCTATTTTTAATTATTTTAATCCCTATATAATAAAGGCTCTCTATAAAATATTTATATAAAATAGAGTTTTTATTCTCTCTATTTAGGGAATAATAATTAAAGCTAGGATTATTAAAACCCTTAAGTAAAATAACTTTTACTTATAAACTAAGAATAATATTACTTTTATCCAAAAAACTACCCTATTTATTATTACTTAAATTACTAAAGACCTTAAATTCTATAGGGATCTTATAGAGCCTCTATTATTTTTTATTACTTTTATTTAGGATCCCCCTTAAGATCTCTCTCTCTCTACTTAACCTCCCAAGGTTTTAATAAAAACTCCCTCTCTTACCTAAGTCTCTACCCTAGATCCCTAGGGTATACCTTAAAATACTCCTATTCTTAAGGAAGATTACTACCCTACTACTAAGTTACCTAGACCTTATTTACCTCTCTCTACCTAGTCTTATATTACCTACTAGCCTTATAAGCCTCCTACTACTTACTAGTTTAAGAGTTTAGTTAAGTTTTATAGTAGTAATAACCTTAAATATAGTAATAAGCTTATAGATATCTTGAATTTAAAACTTATTATTTTTTAGGATTATTATATTAAGGCTAGTATTAACTACTTATAATATAATAAAGTCTTTTTATTAATACTAAAAAGTAAGACTTAAGACTTCTATTTCTATAATATTATAAGTATAATTATTCTCCCCCCCCTTTAATTAAATAATTAATAATATAAAGGCTTACTTTAAGAATAAGGAGTTTTACCTTACTAATAAGACCCTCTAAATTAATATAATTCTACTTAATTTTATTTACTAGTACCCTAATAAGCCTAAATTAGAAGTCCTTAAGATATTATTTAAAATACTTATAATACTAAAGCTAGTACTAGGCCTAGAGTTTTAGAATAAAGTAGTATTATATAATAAGCTTATTAAGGCCTACTAGGGTATTAGGGAGTATGAGTTAGTACTTTATAAACCTCTAGCTAGTATTTAGGAGCTATATAACTCCCTTTAGAGTACTATTAGTATAGTTTTAAGGATAAGTGAAAATATTAGTTAGTTCCCTATTAATAGTAAGGATATTAAGGGGATTAGTTAATTCTATATAAATTAATACTTTTAGAGTAGTGGTAATTATAACTTTCACTATAATTAAAGTAATAATTATTACTCTATACCCTAAAATTACTCTTAATACTCTCTATTGGATTATAGTAACTACTATAATAATATTAAGTAATACTGGATTTATAGGAAACCTAGCTACTATAGTTGGAAGTATTCTAAAGCTAAATAAGCTAATAACTTTAATAAGTTTAAATCTAAGTACTTATAAAATATTACTAAGAATAAATTTTCTACTTTTTTAGGGTATTTTAAGGGTAATAATAATAATTCTAATAATAATAGTAAGCCTAATAAGTCTAATATAAATAATAAGGTCTAGTAATACCTCTAGAGCTATTAATAAGAGGATTACTTAGATTTATTTAACTTTACTACTTATTATACTAAATCTCCCTTTATAATTAATAGTACTAAGCTAGTTAAAACCCTCCTAAATTAGGTAACTTTCTATATAATTATAGGTTTTAACCCTATTACTAGCCCTAAGATCCCTATACTTAGATTAATTTAGCTTATTCTACCTAGAGATTTAATCCCTACTTAGTTATTTATACTAAATAATTATTATTTAGAGGAAGTTTTTTAGGGTATTATACCTAATTTAGGTACTACTAGAGTTTTAATAGCTAACTAATAGTAAGTTATAGCCCTATAATAAATAAAACTAACTATCTTAATTAATATAATTACTATTAGCTAGGTATAAGTTCAATTTAGTAATAGCCCCTTTAAGAACTTCTCTAGTACTATTATTATTCTAATAGTCTTTAGTAAAATAATTTTTTATATAATACTCTCTAATATATTATTTTTACTCTACCTAAAGAATATAAATTAATTAAGTATTTATTTTAATAACCTCTATAATTACCTCTTTTAGAGTAAAATCACTACTCTAATTATTTATAAATAGGGCTATACTTAACTTTTATTAAATAATAAGTAAACTTTTACTTATAGTAGCTTTTTAATTAATATAGAACTATACTAGCTCTACTACTAATTTAGCTACCCCTCTATAATAAAGCTAGCTACTCTCCTCTAGTATACTAGCTATCCTATTTATATAATTATAATTAAATAACTAATAAAGGTCTACTAATACTATTAAATAAATACTAGAGTTCCCTATTACTTTAAATTTATACTAAAGAATAATATTTACTTTAATTATAAGGTTATTTATAATATTTTATATTTTAAAAATAAAGTAACCCTCTATATTATTAATACTATTATAAGCTTTAATATAGTGTACTTTTTAAGTAATTTATTTATTAAAATAATATAAGAGACTCTCTACCTCTACTAAATTTATATTTACTAAAGCCCTCTAAATTATATTATTATTAATACTAGCCTTAACTTTATTATTAAAATATTTAAATAGAGTACTTAATTCATAGCTATAATTATAAAGGTAGTCCTAATTAAAGTCTACTATTAAATTAATAAAACTAAGTATTACTATAGCCCTCTTTACTAAGCCTATATTATTATTTACTAGGAACTCCTAAATATTTAACTTTTACTAGCTCTCTAAATAACTATTAAGACTATTAATAATACTACTAGGCCTAATAGCCTAGTTCTAACTCTCCTTATCTTTAATACTTACCCCCATATTAATAATAACTCTACCCCTCCCTCTAATATTACTACTTAGACTAAGGCTATTTATAATATAATAATTAATCTCTAAAAGGAGGCTATAAAGTATAAAATTATAAATACTCTCTCTACTTAAAATAGCCCTATAATTAATAATATTATTACTCTCCCCCTCTAATTCCTTATTTATATTTATTATAAAAAAAATAAATAATAAGGCCCTTATTATTTAATTACTATTTTAGGTAAAATAATTACTATTAATTTACCCTAAAGCCCTAGGGATTTTCCTACTATAATAGTAAAACTATTTTATAAAGATTAGAATAATTCCAAAGCTACTAATCCCACTACCCTTCCCACTCCCCTGGATAAGGCCCCTGACTTTAATCCCATCTCTAGCTCTACCCCTAAAGCTAAGCCCACTCCCAATCCTAGCCCCACCCCCAGCCCCACCCCCACTCTTACTATTACTAAATACCCTCAAGGCTGCCCTTATAAGGTAACTACTACCTCCTAAATTATTAATATTTTTAAATAAGAGACTAATTACTAGGTATTTTTATTATTTAAGGAGAAGGCTAATCTAGTTCTCTCTATTAAGCTCTATAAGAATAATAAGATTATTAATAATAGCCTCCCCTTTTAAAGATTATAAGAGAAGGAGATTAATACTCTTTTAGAGTATAAGGTATTTTACTTTGAGATATTTAATCCCTCTAAGTAATATAATTACTTATTTTACTTTTAAATAATTAATAAAATTAAAAATAAAACTATAATTCTATTTAAAAAGTCCTATTTAATTATTTATAGTATTAATAATACTAAGAAATATAGAATATTAATTTAATTACTTACTATTTAGTATTATAATTTATATTTACTTTTAATTATTACCCCCTTTTTTAGTAGTAACTATTTACTTTAAATTAGGAATATTACTTAGACCTATATTTAATCCTAAATAACTTTAGTTTATAATATTTATACTTATTTCCCTAATTAAATTTATAATTAATACTCTCCTAGTACTATTATAAAAGTTATAAAGCCTCTCTATAGAATTATTAAAGCTAGTACTTATTAGTAGGCTATATATAATACTTATTATTAAAATAAGTTATAAATAATCTCCTCTACTTTTAATTCTTACTTCTTTATTACCTCTAACTTAAGTTCTCACTTTATTATTATTAATATATAGACTAATAATACTATTAATTTATTTATTAAACTATTTTTAGTTTTTAAGGAGAAGGAATTAATAAAGGCTAAGTTTATAATTAAGTCTAAAAAGAGACTCTCACCTAGTACTCCTATTATATTTAATAGTAGTACTATTTTATTATTACCTAGTAGGAGTATTATATTTTATTAAAAGGGCTAAAGTACTAAAATTAATACTATTAATATTAAGAATAACTCTAAAAAGTAATAATATATAAAGTAGAGAGCCTATAGAGCCTATATTACCTCAATCTACTAACCCAAAGCCTACTTTAATTTATCCACTACTACTTAGTATTAGGATTCTACTAATAAGTATATTATAGCCCTTAATAAGTACCTCTAGTAACTTAAGGTAAACTTAAATTATAGCCTTATATTTATTTTACTATTATTACCCTCTATAAAACTCTTTATATTTATAAATAGATCTTTTATAAATAACTATAATTTAACTTTATAATTAGGCTATATTATTATTCTAGTTAATAAAATAATAAATAACTCTATCTTTATACTAAAAGGGAATATCCTCTACTATAATTTAATAAAGTATAAGAGAGTTACTTATAATATACTAACTAGTAAGATCTATACTATAATTACTAGAGTTAACCTTATCTTTATAATTTCTATTACTCTCTACTAAATTATAGTAAAGTTATATATTACTAAAACTATCCCTATAATAATATATATAAACTTATATTTACTATATAAATACCTTATAAAGCTTAGTATTATAAAGGAGAAGTACCTTATAATTAATATTATAGCCCTCTACTAGTTATATAAGTAGTATAAGCTCTCTAAAGTCCACTAGGTTAATAGTAAAAATAACTTAGTTAATACTTTTATAAAGGCCTTACTTAATACTACTCTATATTACTTAATTAATATAAATATAATTATAATTTATATAGAAGAATAAATTACCTAAATAAGTAAGTAATAAGGGATTTAATAAATAAATTTAATTATTTTTAGTTATTTATTATTATTTAATTTATATATATAAAAGTAGTAGACTTTAGGTAAATTTTAGTATAAAAGTAAAAGTTACTAGTATTGGGATATTCGCCTAATATACTGGGCCACTAAAGGCCCAGCCCACTAGGTCTCCCAAGGCCTGGGACCCAGGAGCCCACAGTAGAGAGGTTATATAAACCTCAGCTTATATAACCACTCTACCACAATATATCTCTCCTCTAGGGCTCCCTCTTTGTAATAGCTTCTTTTCCTTCTTCAACCTATCTACTACAATACCTTTGTTATATATATCTATTACCTTAATTTATCTCTAAATATATACTAGATCCAGTTCTAGTGAAACCTATAGTAATATTAGGGGAGGGGGTAGAATTATTATTAATTTATAGGTAAGTACTAAAAATAAGTAGAATTAATATTAATTTATTAGGTTTAATAGTATTATTAATTACCTTAATAGCTATTTAGAGTGTGAGGTTAAGTTTAGTAGAAGGTAACTCTTACTAAATAATTATATAGGCCTATTATAAAGGGCTATAGTATCTCTCTATTTTATTAATTTAGTAGTAAGTTTTAATTAGGACTACTTTAATAGTAATAGCTATGGATTTAGTACTCTTTTTAAAGGTTTTAGTAATAAAGTTAAGGCTAGTATTAGTAATAATTTAATTTAGAGGGCCTTGGTATATATAGATTTAGTAGAGGTAGAGAGTCTCTTATATTATTTTAGTTAAAATATTAGGGAGAAAATGAGTAGTATTAAAGTTAATTACTAAATTAATAATATATAGGGTTACTTTATTATTGAGGTATATTATATTATAAATAATTTTATAATTAAAAAAGTAATTATTCTTTAGTATAAATTTAAATTATTAGGGACTTTCTATATTTAGTTAGTAGTATTAATAAATCTTTATTAATTACTTAATTACTATAATTTAAATAGGATAGCCTATTTATTAAAGGAGGGTAGTTAACTTAGTAATAGAGGAATATTTAAAATAATAATATAATTAATAAAGCTTGATATTTATTAAATAGTTATTTTAGGTAAAAGTTTACTTATTATTAAGTAAAAGCTAGGTGTAGCCCTATTTATATATAATTGGGGTAGTAATTCTACTTTGAAGTAAGTAGTTTTGGAGGTTATTAAAATAGATTCCTAATTTATTTATATCTTTTAAGTAGAGTAAAAATAGGGTATTAGAGGGGACTATATAAAAAACTATATCTCTAAAAATAGTGGAAATTATAATAGTATTAAAGGAGTTTTTAAAAGGTTTATTTCTAAATTAAATTCTTATTTAATTAGTATTTAATTTATTAATTATAATAGAGGGATATAATTATTAGAGAGTAGTAACTTAATATTATTCTACTATAGAGACTTTAGTAGCTCCTAAATCTAGTATAATTCCCTAAAAGACTTCTTTAGAGTATTATTTATTAAGGGTAAATAATTAGGTAGAATAGGGGTTTCTAGGTAAAATAAATTAGGTAAGTTAAAGTAGGAGGTTTTTAGTCTTTATAATTGGATTAATTTTTATAACTATGTAGAAGGTTATTTAATTTAGTAGTATTATTACTAACTTATTATTATTAATTATAAATGTGGAGTTTATAAAATAGGTAGTAAAATTACTTAGGGGAGAGAATATAAATTTAGGCTAATCCTAGTAATAATATTATAAGTACTATTAAACTTTATTATTAGAGTTGGATTTACTATTATTATTATTTATATTATTAATATTATTATTACTTTTATAATAAGTAAGGAAAGTACTAAATTTAGTTTCTATTATATTCTAAGAGTACCTAGACTTAAATTTACTAAATCCTAATATTTTCTTAGTTTTAGAGTATTTTTATATTTAGTACCCTAGTTTACTATAAATTTAGTATTTTCTTATATTATTATGGGAATTACTTCTGTTCCTATATATTAAGTAGTGCTAGTTTAACTAATCTCTATAAGGATAAGGCTAAAATCTATAGTTATTACTTCCCCTAAAGTTCTAGTTATTATTACTCTAAAAATATTTATCTATATATATTTAGTTATACTCTTCCTAGTTATTATAATTAGTAATAAATTGGGATAATTTATTATTTATTCACGAAATTATATTAATAGTAGATTAAAGAGAATTAAAGAGGCTCTGAATTATAGAGGGGGGGTTATAGAGGGTAAGCTTATATTCCTATATCCCTTAGTAAGTTTTAATAACTTTATTTCTTAATAGTAGCTTATTATTAAATTTGGGGCTAAGTATAGGTTTTAAGGTAGTGAGAGTTTTAAATAGTATTTTAAGAACCTTAGATTTAAGCTTTTTAGGGTATTAATAGAGGAGATTAATAAAAGTAGTATTTTACTATATTATTTTATTAATTAATTAAAACTCCTCTATTTTAAAGTAACTCTTTATATTATTAATTATTTAACTAAAAATTAATAAAATTATTACTTCTATAATATTATAATAATATAAATCTTAAGTATTATTTTTTAATATAAGGGAGAAGGCTTTAGTATATTAGTTAGGGGTAATACTAGCTTTAGTATAATAATCCTTAAAAATAGTAAGTTTTATATTTATAATATCTAGCTTATTACTACTATACTTTATACTCTTATTAGTATAAAACTTAGTAAGAATATTAAATTAATAAGAAATAGGGGGGTCTAAAATAAGTTATAAATAATAAAGTATAGAATATTATTTAATTAGAGGAGTAATTTAGGGTTTAAATATTATAAATAGGTTCTAAATAATATTTTAGCTTATAGGAGTATTTTGAGGGATAGTAGTAGTTAGAGGGAGAGTTTAAGGGATATAAGTAGGAGAGACTGGGGCTAATAAGAGTCTTATTATTCTTATGGGGAGGAATTAAAGTAAAAGAGTAGAATAAGTAATAATATTAGGAATAATTATCTCTTTCTAATTAATAGGCTTTATTAGTTCCTAATAGAATTTAGTATTTTTATTCTTATAGGTAATTAATTTAGAATAGGTACTTTTAATAGTTTTAAAGTCCTTTTAGGTCTATAAGTAATAATTAAGTTTAATAATAGTCTTAGTGAGGTTTTTCTTAATAAAACCTCTATTATAATTAATAAAAATACCTTTATATAAGAGAAATTTCTAAAGAGCCTTAGTTATGAGATTATTTATATATTTAAAGGTATTTATATAGTTCTTAAAGATATTTTTAAAGTTGGATTATAATTACTTACCTTATAGGTTTTATTTAATAAATATATTAATATAATAAGTAGTAAAACTTATAATTTTAGTAGGGTTTATTTTCTTATTATTAAAGGTATATGAATAATTATATATTGAGTAGTTAATAAGGCCTTTAAACTTATTAGGAATAGGGATTAAGGACTTTTAGTATACTAAGTTAATAGGGGTATTAAGAGTAGTTAATATAATACTTAAAAGAATAATAAAAGGAGATAAACTATAAGTAGACTAATATTAATATTATAAATATAAATACCTTCCCTAAATTATAATTATTAAGGGTCAATTTATTTAGTAAATAAATTATAAATATTAAACTTAAATATATTTACTTATTTTAGTTATTATTTCTCTTCCTAAAAAGGGGAACTTAGTCTTCTTAAAGAGGGAATTTAGTCTTTAACCCTAAAGAGGGGCTTCCTAAATAGGGAACTTTATAAGGAGGGAAATATTAGAAAAGAGTAGGGGGCTCTTATAGTACTTATTTTTCCCTAGGAGGGCTTCCTAAAGAGGGAAAACTTAGTATTCAAAAAGGGGATTTAACTTAGTTAACTAATCCCTAAAAGGGGTTAAAGAGTTCTTCCTAAAAAGGGAATTATTATAAGTATTAATTAGGTTAAGGAAAAATAATAATAAATAATAAATAAAGAAGTAAATTAATAAATAATTATTTAGTTTAAGAGTTAATATTTATTATATACTTTAGTTAATTACTAATAAGAAGGAATAATAATAAATAAACTAGTAGAGTAATTTAAGTAGTTTAAAAGACTTAATATATACTATTTTAATAGTAGAAGGCTATTTCCCTAAAAGTACTAATCTTTATTATCATAATAAACTAATTAATAGATTTATTAAATAGTAATAAGGTTATAAAAGGGAGAGATTTAGGCTAGAGATAATAAGAGGGAGATATTTGGGGTAGAGGTTATAAGAGGGAGAGATTTAAAGTAGAGGTTATTATAGGAAGAAGGGGGTTTTTAGAGGTATAGGAGAGAAAGGAATTTAGTACTAAATAATATAAAACAATAGTGAATTAGGTAATTTAGTATAACTAGCTAAACTAATAAAAAAGAGACTAAATAAATTAAAAAAAGGGGTTAAATAAGTTAAATATAGTTATTACTTCTCTTAAGTATCTTAGAGAACTAGGAGGGGGTATACTACTATAGAATTACTACTTTATTATTACTATTTATAGTATTTTTAATATACTATATAAATAATATAAAAAGGTAAATTATTACTAGTAATAGATAATTTTAGTATATATTTAGTATATTCTCTTATAAAATCTCTTTATAAAAGAGAAGGGAGTTACTTATTTTTAAAGTTAAATAAGATTTTAGTAGGTATAGTAGAATAAGTTACTCTATAGTAAAGTGGATTAATCAATTTATATTATTTTATATAATTTACTTTATAATAGTCTAGAGAGAAAGGGAGGTCAAATTAATAATTTATTATTATTTAAAGAAGTTAATTATTATTTAGAGGTATTCTTTATTATTAACTATTTTAAAAGGAATAAATTATAAATAGGAGGTAAGGGAGGAGTAAGAATAAAGAGAAAAAGAAGGAGTTTAGTAGAATTAATAAGAGAGAATAAGAATTAATAAGGGTTATTAAGGGAGAATAATAGTTCTATTAATTTAAAAGTAAAAGAATAGTTTTTAAAATTATTATAGAATAGTTAGGGAGGAGGTATAAATCATATATTTATAATTGTTTTAAGGGTTAAGAGTATATAATATAATAAGAACCTTATTAGTACTAAAGAGAATTAAAAATTTTATTTAAGTAGGGCTAATAAGATTATTATAGAATAAATTAAGATATTAATTATAAATTAGGGGATTTAAAATTTTACCTAATTAAAATATAATTTAATACTTTAGAGAGTAAAATATAAAAGGGGAAACTAAATTATTACTTTCTAAATTTATTATCTCTATTAATATAGTATTATATTATAGAGAGAGACTTAGAATTACTTTAGAATAAATATTATTTCTTTAATTTAGGAAATAGTAAACTTTATTAATTTATAATTTATTATATTATAGTATAATAATAAAATTAATTACTAATTAGTATAGGATTTATTATATTAATTAATTCTAATACTTTAGTAATAGAGATAATAAGTCTATTATATTTAAAGTAAAAGTAAGTTAATTAAAAGGAAGTTATTTAGAGAGGGAGGCCTTAGAGGAAGAAGTAATATCTAGTTAAGGAGGGTTATG
>JAXISO010000258.1:0-57902 GCA_036785465.1 Colletotrichum agaves
CTAAATGAAGTTATACTTAATTTTTAACCTAGGATAATTCTCTCTATAATAGTAAATATTAATACTTCTATTATAGTACTTAATATTCTTAGAGAGATATACTAAGCTAAGGCTATTGCCTTAATTAATATAGTTAATATACTGTGAAAAGAGAGGTATAATTCTAAGTATATTAATATTAAGTTTAATATAGGTAATAAGGTTTAGATATACTTAGGCTATGGATATTACCTCTTAGAATAAAAGAATAATAAATGGACTCTATAATATATAGGACTATTTAAAATTATATATATAGTTAGCTTATTAGTATATAAGGTAAATATTCTAGGGTATTAGAGAATCTTTTTAGTCCTATTAGTAGCCTAGTTATATAAGCTAGCCTAAAGTAAGGACCCCTATAATTAAGTTATATTTCCCCTAAAACCTATTTAAGTTAATGATTATAAAGAATAGGAAGTTAAGTACTTAGTATAGTACTATATTATTAGGAGATACTATAAGCCTAAGATTAAGTATTTTGTTTAATAGGAAGGATTTAGCCTAGCTAAGGATACTTAGGAGCCCTATAATAATTTATTACTCTATATAAAAAAGGTTATTAATAATTTTAATACTCTTTACTCCTTTACTAAAAAGGATTATAGCCTTATAAGTTAAAACCTTTAATAATAATAAATAATACTTTTTTATATTTAAATAATACTTATGAATTTATTTTATTAGTAGGAATATTTCCTTTATTTCTAATAATATTTATATAATAGTAATTAAGAGGTCTTTAATTAAGTTATTCTTATCTCTTTTATTATTTTAATTATATTTACTTTTTTAATATTATAGGTATATTTACCTATTATTTATTATTAGTTCTTATTATTAGTATTTTTACTTATATAATTACCTAAATTTACTATATTTATAATAAAAATTTATATTCCTATTTTATAATTTTATTATTTTTTACTTTAATATTATTAGCCTCCCTAAATTTATTATTATTATAAATAAGATTTAGTTCTCCTCTCTTATTATTATAGAATATATTAAGGAGTAGTAGGCCCTAATTATTAATAATACTATTACTAATATTGGAGGTAATAAGGATATTAAGATACTTAATACTCTAATTAAGTAGAAGAAGTTATTCTGTAATTAGTAAAAGAAGGAGAAGAGGGCCTAGGCTAAGAAGAATACTACTATTACTGAGAAGGTTATTGCTATTACTAAGAAGGCTACTATTATTATTAAGTTTATTATTATTAATATCCCTAAGGTTATTAAGAGTAATAATAATACTAAGGAGGAAGAGAGATTATAGGTTATTAGTAATATTAATAAGGAAGATATTAAGGATAATGAGCCTACTATTAAAGTTATTAGTATTAATATTAAAGAGAATAATAATGAGGAAGTTATTATTACTCTTATTAAGACTAAGAAGATAACCCCTTATAAGAATAAATTAACCTCTTTATTATCCGTGGTAGAGTTAAAGATCTATATTACTAAGGTATTCTTCTATTACCCTAATAAGGATCTCCTCTAGAAGATTTATATTCTCCTTAATAAAGTTACTCTTAGTACCTCTTTTATATTTTTTATTAATATTATATATTATATTTAGGATACTTATAAGAAGGCCTATATTATATTTCTTAATTTTGAGGCTTATTTATACTTTCTCCCCTCTTATACTTAAGTCCTTATTATATTCTTTATTATTAAGAGTAGTTATATTAATAATTTTATTATTAATTTTCTTATTATTATAAATTATATTAATTTTTTTTAATTACCCCTCTTATTATAATTTATAATATTATAATTATTAATTCTATTATTTATTATTAGATTTAAATTATAGGAGATAAAATTAAGAATATTTTCTCTTATATTAATAGTATTATTTTGGATTTTAATAAGATTATTAGAGGAATTTATAATAATATTATAAAGAGACTTAATAAAATTAAGAGTATTAGTAATTTTAATACTAGTACTTATTTTATTATATTTGAGGCTAATTTAGTTATTAAGAGCTCCCTCTTTATATATTTTAGTGTAGTTATTTATTATATTAATACTGAGATTACTTCTCTCTATACTAAGATTATTTCTCTCTATAAGACTATAGGTAATTTAAAGAAGGCCCCTAAGTGTAGTATTATTGATGACCTTCTTGCCTAACTTACTAAGGCTAATTATATTAATATAAGTAATATTTTTAGATTTACTAAGTAAATTTATATAAGTATACTAAGGAATATAATAGAGATATAGGGATAGAAACTATATAATGAAAATTAAGTAATTAATTGGGCTGATTACTTTTTTTAGGGAGGGGTAAATGTTATAAGTTTTTTGTTAATATTATTAGAAGGAATAGTAGGATTTATAGGATTCTAGGGGATATAAGGAGGCTATTATTCCTAGTTTTAGTTTATTAATTTAAGTAAGTTATTATTTATTATATTATATGTATTATTATTTATTTTAGTAGTTTTTCTATTGTTCTTTTTATAGTCTTTGTTATTCTGCTACTGATTCGCTCTAGTAGAAAGACTATAATAATTACTAAAGTATTAAGATTTTATTTAAATACTTAATATAATAGAGGAATTAAATTAAGAGGGGGATTATATATTATAGCCTAAAAAAGAATTAATTTAAAGCCTATAATTAACTTATATTTATAAAAATTATAAATAAAAACCTTTTATATTTAATAATTAATTTAATTATTCTTTATATTATTTATTTAAACTATTTTTAAGGCCTTATTTAAGCTATTTTATAGTTACTATTTATATTATTATTATAGCCTATTATTTAGCCTTATAGCTAGTAGAGTCTTAGAGGGGGTATTAGAGCTAGGCTCTCCTAGCTAGTGGCTATTATTTACTAGCTAGCGGCTCTGGGAGTCTTCAGCCTCCATAGCCCACTAGGCTAGTAGTTTAGCTTCCCATTATCATTATTGTTTTTACCATTTTGATTAATCACTATGCTTCCACAAAAAGAGCATACTGCTGGTCTTGTGAGGGCATCGTTAGTATTACAGGTGGCCCTTAATATGGATATAATTGCAGCGTAGTGACTTTCCTATAAAGAGGGACCTAGTTTTATACTATGTATCGTTTTCGTCTTTTGATCCAAGTGGCTGGGTTAAGGACCTGCGGACCTACTTCGACGCACCCTTATACCCTTGCAAGATTATATAGCTAAACATTCTACCAATGAATGTGCTACTGGAGACTATACATCCAGACAAAAAAAAAGAACCCCGAGCCCGTCTGAAAATTATTTTACTGGGTTTTTGCTGCCACTGCCGTATGGGAAGTGCTGCTAGAGTACGTTATGCCGATTCTGACTGGAGTCAGTGGATTTTTTTTTTTTCCCCTCTCTTTTTCCTTTATTTTTCAACCTATCCAAGAGAGTTATATATAGTACGTGCAAGTTTATTTCCCTACAGTGGCAAAAACTTTGAGCTTTTCTAGAACTGTTGAGTTAATATATCTTGTATGAATTAGGATTGATATAGTACAAAATTCAATGACTCTGTTTTGAAAATTGTTTCGAAGCTGCGCGAAAACAATTGCAGTGCTCACGTGAAAATTCACGGACCTGAGTAAGTGAATCCGTGCCGAGGTTCATGTATCCGCCCGCAGACACTAACCAGCTCATATCCCATTTTATTCCATCGAAACCGCACCCGCCGCCAAATGAGTCTTCTCATCTCCGCCACGAAATGAGTGACACGCAACATCAAGATGCAGGCTCTGATCGCTTGCCGCGGTCAGTCAGCGAACTCGAGGCGATCCCGTGGTGTCGCGCTCTCATAACCGCACCTGGCGTGACGACCTTCATCCCTCCATCCCGCCACCCAGAGAACACCGACCCTCATGACAGGTTCTTCGGCAAGACGATTAACAACGCAACCGGAATACCGACATGTATCTGCTTTCATAATGACGCACCCGGCAGATCGATCATCACCGAACTGTCGATTCTCTTCGCACTCTCCCAGGGAATCGACGGATATCCCCACGTCACTCACGGAGGTATTGTGGCTGTTCTCATCGACGAGGTCTTGGGTTGCTTGATCCAGAGGAACATGGACACCGACAGGGATAGTCCAGTGTTCAGTATGAACACAGTGACTGCTTCTATGGACATAAAATATCTGAAGCCGGTTCCGACACCAGGCGTTGTCCAGGGTCTTGGGAAAATCCGAGAGATCAAGGGGAAAAGGATACACTTGACGGCTGCGATAAGAGATATGAAGGGTGTAGAGATGGTTACGTGTAATGCACTGTGGATAGCAATCCCAAAACCCAACATATGACAGCTGCGAACTATCTGGCTGTCACTTAATAGAGGAATTAGAGAGTGTAGGCACAAGAACACCTACGTTAGAAGATTCACATCACTTGGATTCAAATCTCTTCAAACAGACCAAGTAATGATCCTGTGGCCGAGGAGTTGTGGTCACATGGATTAGTCAACGATTTACCTGATGCAGGCAGTGGAGGAGATGGGGCCTTGACATGGGCATTTGATAGGTGGGCACCGCATGGGAAACAACTTAGACTGCTATATTGCAAGGAAGGAATGTTAATACAAAAAGTCAAAACAGAACGACCCGAAACAATCATCAACGGTGTACCATGAAAACGCACCCTCGTACAGATTCCGTCACGATATGAGAAGAAACTCAGTAAGACACCATGCTCTTAAGTAGTAGCCTCTCGGACCTTGGCCTCGAAGCTGCCATCCTTGAAGGGAACGTTGGCCTTTCCGAAGTCGGTGTCCTGAAGAGCCGTCCTGGCAGCTTGGGGCATCGCATCCCAGTCGGAGATGGGGTAGGTCCTGCCCAGCGTCTCGGTGAACTGGAGTTCGTGGTTCGTGGGGAACCTGGTGAAGTATTCGACCTTGGGGCTGTTCCCTTCCATGGGAAGAGTGGCGACGTCGGCCTTTCTGTAGCCGCCGTGAGAAGAAGCGGCGGCGTAAGTGATCTTGGGAAGGGCGGCAGCCGGGTCGTTGACGCAGATGACGACGTTCTCCCAGTCGTGGCGGTGGCCTCCGGCAACGTTACCGGCGATGGGCTGGTCCTTGGGGAAGTACCAGGAGTACATGACGCAGGTCTTGCCGTCGACGACGCCGGCGCGAGCGTAGGTCTGTCCCTTGGACGTGTCTCTGCAGCCGCCGCTGGGGCTGCCCGTGTCCTGGAGACCGCCGCTGGTGTCGCCGTTGTCGGCGACGGCGGGGTACGGCTGGCAGCCGTGAGCGATGTGAAGATGGGGGTTGAAGGTCTCGATGACTCTGGCGTAGACGCCGGGATGGATGCGTTGAGGAACGGGCGAGATGGAGTCATGATCAACCACAGCACGAGACTGAAGACGCTCAGTGGGAGCTGAGGTGACGGCGACTGCGAGAGCCAGGGCAGCGGGGATGGTGAAGGAAACCATTGTTTAAGAAGTTGGAATGAAAGATGAGTGTGTTTGAGCTTAGAAAGGCAAGTGTACGCAGAGTCTAGATGAATATGGAATGAAAGTCTTTTGACAAGTGAGGAAAAGATCGGTTAAGGGGGAGAGAGTTGGCGATATTTCTACTTGATTGTGGTGTGTTACACAGGCAGGTATAGGAATGGTAGACATAAGTCTTCTGCTCAGCTAGAAACAAGGCTACACATTTGCGGCTCTATATATATAGTTCTGTCAAATAGTGTAGGCACACAACATACATCATACAGACTTCGCAAGGTTCCGGCACAGCCGAAAGCCGCGCCGACAACACCGAAGGATAAGTATAAAGTAGGCCCGCGCAGCCGAATACATATCACGCGCGTGTCGACCTTGTATAGTATATAGACTTTTAGATAATATAAGTATATTTATTATCTAATAATTAAGAGTCTTATATATATATTACCTATCAAATATACTATTTATATAATATGCTGATTCAGGAGCTTATGTTGGAAGACATCTCTAGGGCCTAGTCTGGCATTTGGTTGGCTGTTTGATTATTTGATATTGATCTCTCCAAGTCTCTGGCAACGCGGGGTCTTGTTCGCTTCGCCTTTGGGGGCCTTAAAAATATTCGGAATAACTTCCTTTGCTAAAATAGTTGTAAGCTATTCTTGCTGCCGACTTTTGGCCTTCCGCTATTATTTTACGTTGGAACCAGCCAGATGTTCATCTCTGTCTTTTTGTCGCCGTGCGTGGGAGGCCGCCCACTTACACATCCCAATGTTTTACCGGATTTGTCGGACTGAAACGCTCACCTCGGTTGGAGGCTGAAGAAATTGAAAGCAAGAGGGATTTGGTCGGTGTGTAAGCGGACCGCCGAATATTTAGTGATTCAGACGGGTCGCCGACCACGAGTCCTTAGCGATCATGTATTCGCGACCTAGATCTCCTAAGCGTTGAGCGTGGCATTTACGCGTAAGGCTATTGAAACAGTGGCAGAGCCGACTTTCTACTGTCGATGTGTTTTTCAATGAGTCGGTCATGGTATTTTACATTCAACCCCTCACAATGTCAGCCGACTGCCGCAGTCCGGGGAAGGAGAATTCCGCCGGCGCAAACTAAGAGTGACCTCACTTCTTTAGGCTGACCTCTTGCCGACAAGTCCGCTTGCCAAGACCACTCATCCCATAAGGTTTTGCATTGCCGCAGCGGTTAGCCATATCTAAAGCCATCTAGACCTTGGAGTTTTCCTTGTGGTTGCGTGATCCTCCCTTCTTGAACAGGTTAATTGGCACATAGCAGAGCCGAAAAGCACTCATTGATTAAGAGGGGGCGCTGCAGTACTCTCATCTGCCAAGTAACAAGAAGTCAAAGCCCCGTTCAAAATGAAATGTTGTGTTTAATCTTGTCTTTTCTTTATGACTTTGGTAATCTAGAAACATTTAGAAAGTTTACTACCGCCTCTTCCATATTAATCCCCCACATATTAAGTTATGTTATTAGAGCTAGGCCTTCCTAGCTAGTAGTGGTATTTATTTATAGAATAGTATTGTGATAGGTATGTGTCATATCCCGTGACAGGTATGCTTTGGATCCTATTAAACACAGGGCTGCGTAGTGAGATCATTGGGTGTGTAGTTAAAGCGATCCCGAGCGGCTCTGGCGCGGCGCCGAAGCGGCCCGTGCGTTGCCTAGCTATAAGGGCAGCCACTGGCTAGGATATATATATAGTATTATAAGTTTATATCTGATTTAAGTTCAAGTATTAAAAGATGGTGATTGTGAAATCCAGAAACACCTCTTCCCAAATATAGACCTACCCAAGAAGGTATTCGTCAATCACAGAGGTATCAAAGTAGACCGTAAACCCATGAAAACCAAGCCCTCGAGATCCTGTTTCTCCTTACTTTGCCGCCGCCGTGGCCGGTGTCGTCGATGTTGGTGGTGCCGCGGCGACTAGGGGCGCTGTCGAACTCTCTCCTCCCTCGCGACCGGACATGAACATCTTCTTGATGCTCTTCGGGTCCTCCAGGACATCCAGCGCCTTCTGCGTCGTGCTCTTGACCGGCGGTCCGTCTTCGCCTGCTTCGTCCATTGCCTGCAACGCGCTCTCGGTAGAGCTCAGGGAGCTTAGGCTTGGGCTCCGGGCAAGCACCATGTTGACCATTCTGCCCTCCTTCTTCTTGATCTGTACCTGCTCCTTCTTGAGTTTCTGCAGCGTCTCATCCTCCCAGTGCATGACCACGATGCCCAATCCCGGGAAGTTAGCCTCGAGGAATTCTTTCAGTTTGGGCAAGATGGATTTGTCCGGACGATACGTTCCGGAGTCGTTGTCGATTGTGAGTTGGTAGTGTGCGGGGTTGTGAGGGGGGTGACCGTTGGGAGGACCACCGGGAATTTCTTCCGCGGGGTGCGTCTTTTCGTTGGGTTCGGGATCCTCGGATGCGTCCGGCTTCTCGAGGCGACGGACGAAGAACTCTCCTGAGCATGCGATGTAGGTCTCGACGTCGCTGTGCATGGTGTGTTTGCTCAACATATCAATGCTGAACTCTTTTCCTGTCTCGGTGAACCGGAACATGCCATCCAGAGTGAGAACGTATGTGAAGATGCGACCACCCTCGTCGAAGTGCACCATCTTGAGGAATTGCAGCGACGCCTCCTCGGAGCGCGCCTTGAAGACGCCATACTCGGTAGAGCTGTCGAAGTTGTACACTCGACTGTGCTGCTTGTGGAGTGCCTTGTTGAGTATCTTGCCTCTCAAGCCGCTCTTCGCAAACATCAGTCCAATGACTGGTCTGAATTCGACGTAGCGGTGGTACAGCTCAGGTGGCACGGGGCCCGACAGCTGCATCTCATTGGATTGGAAGCTGCGAAACTTTAGTGAAGGGCTGTGAACGGCTCGAGATACGCAACATACTCATACTTAGTGGTGCTCTTGTTGCCCTTGTTTTCGGGCTCGTCGAAGGGCCTGTCAGACCGCGCGTCGTCCTCCTCGTTCATGTTGACCTTGACGCCGGTGAGGCGCCCGATCATGGGGCTGAAGTGTTTGAAGTATGTCGTCGGTCCGACCGTGTACATCTGAGCGTGCGGTGGATTCGACTTGCCAAGGACCTCCATGCTAATCCATAGCCGGGGCGACATGTCCACAGTCGGGTCGAAGTGACTGGTAATGGCCTTGAAGAAGTAGGCGCGCTTACTTCCCATGCGCTTCTTGGCGATAAACTCTTGGCCCGGGGACGGGTAGCCTTTCCAGGTCTCGTCAACAAATGGCACCTTGACGGTCACATTACCCAGGCGATCATCGTGGTCGGGATAGTCTTCGTCGTAGAGGCGGCACTTCAGGATGAAGCCGCTGGAGGGAATGTTGGCAACAATCCACTCGTCGTTCCACACCGGCTCTGTCGTCCTCCTCTCCGTCCTTGTTCGGTGAGTCAGGTCCGGGTCTTCTTTGTGGCGCTTGGGAACGGCCGCTTTGAGCGTGACGTGAATGTAAGGATCAGAGGACCTGGTTCCGAGGTCTGCGGCAGGAAGATTGCTCGCTTTGTGGAAGACAAATCGCACGGTGTAGCCCGGAGGAGCGTCAGGAAGCGGAGTGGTGTCGAAACCGCCAGAAGGTTTCGTCCTGTCCTTCACCTTCTCCTTCCCCTCGGCGAAGAGCCCTTTAAGATCGCTGGAGTGGTGGTGCGGCTTCTCGTTCGGTGGCTTGTGACCGTCAGCATTCGGGTTCTGCTTGCTCTCGATCCTGTTCTCGAGAGCTGCCTCTTGTTTCCGCGACACGCCGCCCCCTTCGGTTGATGGCCCACCGTTTGCTGGCAAGTCACCGCCATCAGTGGTCTGACCACTTGTTGCTGCGCCTGCGGGCGACTCGCCATTCAGAGCCGTCTCGTCGGCTGCGTGGCCGTTGATATCCTGAGCGGCCGACGTGCCGTTGGGGAGATGACCGTTGGTCGTGGAACCATCATCCGCTGTGCCGTTGGCGACATGTCCGTTGGGCGCATGCCCATTCGCTTCTTGGTGAGGAGGAGCAGTCGCGACAGGAGGCTCGCTGCTCGGTTCGGGAGATGAAGTCGCATTAGAGAGACCGGGCCCATCTGAGGGGCCGTCGGACGGCGGGTGCCCGTTGGGCCGCTGCTCCTCAGCTGCCGACATGTCCGCGGCGCGTCTGGCAGATGAGAGATGATTGCGAATAAGCTTCACCACAGCAGATAAAGGCGTTCGCGGCTATGTTTTCCAAAAATGGCGCCTAGTAGTAACTAGCTGAAGACGTCTGCAACACCCCGGCGGCTGGCTGAAACTGGCGAGATCTGAATTACGGTAGGTTCTTCGGTTAAAGAAAAAAAACACAGAAATAGCGGGAGATCTTGTCGAGACCCTGCAGGCTGTCGTGGTCGTGGACCGTTGCCAAGACCGCAGATCACTTTTGGGTTCACCTTGTTTTTGCGAGCTGGGCTGAACTGGGACCGCCGCGTGCCAATGATGTCTTCAGGGGACCTCCAAAGCTTGGCAGTTGGCCCGTGTTAACCGCTTTGAGAGCTCTGACCGGGATGTTCGGATAAGAATGGGAAAAGCTGTGGCTTATGACCGTTGACCCTGGCGCAAACCGCAGGGAAGTGATTCGACGGCGACGGTCGGGCAAATGAATGAGAAACGACGAATTACGGATACATAGCCATGCTTATGAGG
The DNA here is from genome assembly GCA_036785465.1 of Colletotrichum agaves. NCBI lineage: Eukaryota > Fungi > Ascomycota > Sordariomycetes > Glomerellales > Glomerellaceae > Colletotrichum > Colletotrichum agaves. The sequence goes on from JAXISO010000258.1 coordinate 10,155, forward strand.
AAGGGGATGGATGAAATAGGGTAGCTAGGAAATTAAATCTTAAAGAAAGGCGGTTGGCGGGAAACAACCCGGATGCGAGGGGTTGGGGGAGGCCCGAGATTATCACAGGCCAGCTGAGAGGAGATACTCTACAGGGGGCGGGGCGGGGAGAGAATGGGGGGGAGGGGATTTCCTTCACGATTCCACGATTCGATCAACAAAGCGTCGCAAGCAATCAACCAGCTGGCGGCGTGGCTGACGTCATTTCGTCAAGATTTAACCCTAAGGTGCGGCTTGAATGTGCCGGAGCCGGGATCAGCTCGCCATCTTGGCTAATAGTCCCTGCTTGGCCGCAACTTACCGATTATATCCGGCAGCTCCTCCCATCAGCGCATGTTTCACCATCACGAGCCTTCAACCTTGGCTGTTGGTTGTCAACACGTAAAATCTTATTTGGAGAGATGAGTGCATTCCGGAAGCCGAGGCACCCGTGCCAAGATAGGATAGTGGGGGATCTCTGGGCATCCGTACCAACCGACCGGCCATTCGCTCCGGGTCTCGGCGTGGGCCCGTAATAGTGCTGGAGCTGCCACCGGTCCGGCCCCGGAGCCTTTGTTGGCCAGCTTTATTCGCAAAAGACGATGCTAATAGTAGATATTATATATCCATGGATGACGTTCCGGATACTTCGAGTCCTTTCGGGGCCAAGGTAACAAAGGTGCTGTCACTATGTCGTTGCAAGCGAATCGCAGTCGACATAGAAGACTGCAATGATGGAGTGTCTTGAATTCGGTAGTTGAATCGGCCGAGGACAATCAGTCTTGCTGTTTACATCACATCGGTAGGTTATTTTTATCGTTCTCGGTCTTGGAGAGAAGTCATTATACCGAGACTTAGTAGCAAAGCCAATTCAAATCACCTGTACCATCCTCTGGATTGCCCGCAGTATCATTCAAAGCAACCTGAAGTGAGAACTCATGCAATCCAACGCAAAGCCTCTGTCTGCGAGAAAGCATGGTTGTTTCAGATTCAGCGTCGATATTTCCTTACATGCCTTCTTGGTGGGTCAGTCTCCCTCCTCTCACCAGCCGCACGATATGGCAAGACGACATCACTGCCCTTGACGACATAATCAAGTGCACAAACAAAACAAAACCGATTATTATGAAAATCCTTCTGCTTCACTCTTCTTTCTCAAATCTGTTTAACTGGAACGCTGAGTGGCAGGCCCATTTCTTCACCATACTAACCACCTTGCGTAATAACACGAAACCGGCCAAGATGACACCGATCGGTAAGTCCTTCGGACCCACCCCTTTTTCCCATTATTTGCCCTCTTTTCGTAAGATTCGCTTCATCGCCAGCACTTCGAAGAGACCTCCTTATGAAGATTCGAGCTTTGAGACTTCGTCTTGGGCGCCTGCGTCGCTGAACTTCATACTTCACAGAGAGATATCGCTTACCCTGCCGGCGCCCTGGGTTTCGACCGCCACGGCATCAACGACGACGTCAACGACAAAGACTTCATCATGGTTGGGAAAGCTTCTCCCATTGTTTCCGCCATGTCTTCTTCTGAATACTCCGTCGGTAATACCGGCGATGATAATGTCCCGATTTCTGGTGATCTCATCGATCCTAACATCCTCAAGCTCACCAACGAGACCATTGATCAACCGCCAACACGAAGCTCCTGACGTGGCTTCCACTACAACTATCGCAGTTTTCCCTCTCATCAAGGCCCCCACTCTTACTCGTGCTCAGCCCCAGGCATCAGCTCCAGCTCTCAACCCAGCTACTGTCCCTTTCCTTAACCCTCCTCCTGCGTTTCTGGTTCCTCCAGGTCACATGCATACTACTCTCGCAGCTTAGCCTATTGCTGTTGCTCCTCCGGATGCCGTGTACGCCCTCTCCTTGGTTCCTTACGCTCCTCCGCGCGCCTCTATATTGTCTATGTCGAGGATGAAGAACGAGACGGTAAACCGCTGGCACTGCAACCGCTGCAGTGCCGTGAGATCCAAACGCGATGAGATCCGTCGCCACTTTTGCAAGCATTACGCGCAATACTACTCGGGCGTGCAGCTTGGGTCCTATTCGCCGAGATTTGCAAGCACCTCGTCCGCTTATTCATAGTGCTCTGTTTTAGAGGGACGACATTCACGTGGGCAAAAGCTCTTCAGGTTGTTCTTTGCACGTACGAGCGCGGTTCCCGGGATCATAATCGAGAGCTAGGTTGAGGAAATGCTGCGTGGCCGCATCAGACTATACATTTGGAAAGTAGGTTTCGTGTTATACATAGGAGACCAGAGAATTATGGGGGAGCGTGGGCGCGTTGTAGAATTCTTAGCTAGTATCCGCTATCCACGACGATGGTCGACACATGGCTTGGCACGGCAAAAGTCCCAGCAATTCTAACGCAAATTTTAACACAAGAGGAGGTTCTGGTCTCCGCATCACTGGTCCTCCCATCTGATTTAGCGTACCCTAGTGTGCATATCACGAGTAAACTTGTTCCCATCTAGTTATCGCAATAACTTTCAGCCAGGCACGAGTGATGTTAAGCACTGCCCGAGCTGTGGCATCGTGAGGACGAGCAAGCGGCGATGGGACGTAATGACCAAGGCCGATGTTTGCCTCCTGCGTCGGAGTCTCCGAGTCGCTGATACATCATGGCCCAGCAGCCTAGCCTATGTATGAATTCAGGTGATGAGCCTTTGCGGTTAATCTGAGAAAACCTTGAGCTCTTCACACTTTCTTGTCCTTCAGACTAGATGGTCCTACAAATTCTCTTGTTGGATATCGCCGTTGAAGAGAGGTCGTGAGGGAGGCCTGATCATCAAAGGGCTGTCTGAGATTGTGCAATTACGTGGCGTCAGTCCTGGAGAATACGTGACAAAAGTCGATGGACAGAAGCGAGGAAGCGCACTGCAATAGGCGCATCTGTCGGCGTTGAGACTTTAAGAAGTAGTCCTGGGCTTTTGACGAACAGGACTGCAGTAAACTTTAGTAGGTCCACCAAGCACTTCCTTTCATGACATCACGTTTTGCTAGGTACGGAGCATAAATAGGAGCTCCAGTGACTTATTGAATATACAGGACACTATGGGGAAAACGCCATATACAGTAGCGATGTCCTGAAGCCTATTTTCAATGCAATTGGATCGCTGGCATCGACCACGCCGTATCTGTATAACGTATTATTAGTAGGTGAAATGCATGATTGTAATTTTGTAGTTTGTGATGGCAATCCAGGAAGGTGGCCAGCGCTTCATCGTTCATCCGACAGAGGAGTAGAAAAGAAAAACCCTCGATGAATAAATCATTCTCAGCTCGACACACCGTTAGCTGGTAGTCTAAGTTCTTTGAACTGCGGATGTTAGGCAGCTGACATCCGGTGAGCCCCAATCAAGATTGCTGTTGTGATTCGTGAGGACAGACTCAGTAGGTCTTCATCTCTACAATCCAGACCTCTCCATCTGTTTTCGTATGGAAACTGGCCGTTCATGAACGAAGTCCCCAAGTCTTTCGAGGAAGGCATAACCTGTCGATCAACCAACCCAGGCAGTCAGTACGATCTTCAGAGGTAGCTCACCAACGTCGTAATATGTTGTACCACATCCAAAGTCTTGGCCATGGCTTTGTTGAAGTAGTTGGCGGAGAACCTACCTGCTGAGAATCCTCTAGGCTGAACGTCTCGGGGTCAGGATGTTCCTTGTTGAGGCAATCTGGTTGAATTTGCTTTTGGGGAAAGGTTAGACACCCTCTGTCGAAATGGCGATTGGAATAAAGTTAGTATTGGAAATTTCTCTTTCCCTAATTCTACTGTGGCGAATGGCATGGGACACAAAAGTGGAACCACAATTGCAGTGCGGCAATTGCAGGCTATAGACCATCGGTGACATACTCCCATCATCACGACATCTACTTATCAATAATGCATAATGGAGAGCGAAGAGCAGCGTCGTCAATGACTGGTATGTTTTACCTGGGCGCTAACGCAGGGTATAACCGCTTACTTACTTTGCTCGATATCATGAAAGAGACTCCATTGCAGTACTGCAACTCTGTACAGCTTGGGCGATCAACAGCACCAACCCGATGGCAGGATACCAGCCGCGTCTCGTCCATACTTCCCCCACTGTCTCACTGGCTCATTGAGAGAATCCGAAGTCGGTACATAATGAGGCGAGACGGGGTACAGGTCATCAACTTCCATGGACATCACTTATGTTATAAAAATCATTTGATGGTCGAACCTCCAATGGCTTCACCCCGCATGCGATGGTGGATGTGTTAGAGGCAATTACACCTCCGCAAGCATTCCAAGCGTTAGATTAGTAGCTGGTGAGGCCTACCAATTCTGCAGGCCCCACGAAGTAGGGAGCTAACGTTTGGAATCTTCCACTGTGAAGGCGGTTATCAGGGGCGGAAGTGGAGCGGAAAACCGAGCCGAAAGAAAGCTAATTACCTTACTATGTATGTAGCTTACCGTAAGTTAAGGGGCAGCACGGATGCACGGCCCAGAGATTCCACAGGGCTGGGCGTCCCTTGGTTTCGGTGCAATGCGGTTTTCCCTCGGTCTGGAAATGGGGAATTGTTTGAACTGCGGCGAGAATGCGCCACAGTCGAGCGGACCGACGCCGCCAAACGCTGGAAACTAAGGGCAACGCCTTTTTCCGTCGCGCCACTTCATCGAGCCATGCGACAAATGCAAATGGCGCGTTGAAGTAAACCGCGGCGACAGGATTGGCGCAGGGAAATATCCTCGCCTGACGAACCCCTGCGCCGTGGGCCAACCAATATCCCAGCACCAGGTCCCTCCCCTCTCGGAGTAAAGGTACAGACAGATAAAGCTCCAGCCCAAAAAAAGGGACAGCCGTCCGAGTCCTCTCCAAAGGAGGTTCGTGTGTCCCTCCTTTCGCTGCTTCATCTTTCTTCTTCTCTTCGCAACTTTCTCCTCATTTGTTGCATGTTTTGCTGGACATAATCTTTTTTGCCCATCATGGCGCGGAGACAACACCTCTCGTTGATGATCATCCTGGGCGTCGTGGCCTTGTTCAGCATCTCGTACCTCTTCTCCAGCACCTCGCGCGATGCCGCGTCCCCCGCACCCCCCGCCGCCGCCGCGCCCCTGAAAGGCGACTCCGTCTCCTCGAGCGCCGACACTCCCGATCTCGGTCACATCTCGAACAGCATCCTCTCCGGCGAGTCCATCGCCCCCAAGCTGGAGAATGCGACGGCCAAGTAAGCTCTGGTGCCCCTCCGACGTCCTCATCTGCATGCACCCGAATGGAACAGAGAGGACGCTCCACCTCCGGGCCTCGGATCTCGTGGAAGTGTAACAAGCCGCTGCTGACTGACGCGCAATCTAGGGCCGAACTCGGTCGCGCATCGTGGAAGCTCTTCCACACGATGATGGCTCGCTTCCCCGAGAAGCCCACCCCCGACGACTCCCTCGCGCTCAAGACATACATCCAGCTGTTCGCCCGGTTGTATCCCTGCGGCGACTGCGCCTCGCACTTCCGAAAGCTCCTTGCAAAATACCCGCCCCAGACGAGCAGTCGGAATGCTGCCGCCGGATGGGCTTGCTTCGTCCATAACGAGGTCAACACGCGGTTGAAGAAAGAGCAGTTCGACTGCAACAAGATTGGTGATTTTTACGACTGCGGGTGCGGCGACGAGGATAAGAAGAAGGCGGAGGCCGGCGAGAAGCCCAGTCTGGAGCTGGAGAAAAATGGGTAGGTCTTGATCACTGTCGAGCTGGGAGGTCGGTGTGCTGACAATCTGTAGTCTGACAAAGGGTGGTTGATCGCGTGTTTCTGGCGGATGTTATTGCCTCTGAGTTGGAATTTTTTGTATACAGGAGGAAAGTTGCTAGGCGGGCGTCGTTGCTGGTAGTTTAAACGCAGCAAGCAACCTTGATATCTAGGGCTTGCAACAAGCAAGGCCCCAAGGGAAGCATCAGAGCACCTGGACCTGTTCTCACTTGAAATTATATACCCATTTGACGATACAGAACCCCTTCATTCCCGGATTTATGATCCTTGTACTCAGAAGTGGGAATTCAAAGACGAAGAATAGTGAGACCATCGTCCCACAACGATCAAGTCCCTGCCCCAAACGAGACTTCGTGTTCGTAAACACTCGTAAAGAAACTAGGCAAATTCGAAGAAAACGGCATACTGCGCATGTGCATCGACTTCTCCGCCTTACAATTCATGGTGGCCATCCAGGTTCCCGCTGTCTTATGTAAGGATATCACGTGACTACTAGACCGACCGTAGGCGGGCAAGGCCAACGCGTTCTGGAGCTGCCTGAGCTTCAGTCGAGCTCCAGCCTTCTCTCAGCAACCGCCGCCCTCCCGCCGACATACCAAACAATCACAATTCTCTCCGAAGTTTCGTCTATTCCAACCTCAACTCACCCGATCGACCCAGAGAACCGACGCCGGGAGTTCAAGATGGATTTCACGACCACTGGCATGCTCAATGAAGGTACGCTTGGAGCTTCCCGTCCTCGATGATGCAAGCACTGCGGGACCGACGAACGCGGGGTGCAATCGAAAGAAGTACCGTAGCTGACGGAGAGGCACACGCAGATGGCATTCACGTCGACATGGAGAGATTAAAGAAGGGAGAGGTCAAGTAAGTGATGATACTCCAGCATGCTGTCCACCGAACCCCGCTGACGTATCGATAGCCTCGGAACCTCGATGTAAGCTACCCCTCCGAAGTGTCTTCGATCCCGAAACCTGACGTTGCGCAGTATGGCGGTCACTTTCAAGGACGGTGTTATTCTGGGTATGCTCAACAGCAATCCTCCATGGGCCGCGGTCAACGGGTTTGCCATGTGGTGAAACTAACGACGAATCCTTTAGGTGCTGATTCCCGGACAACGACGGGTGCCTACATCGCCAACCGAGTCACGGACAAGCTCACACAAGTTCACGACACCATCTGGTGCTGCAGATCAGGCTCTGCGGCCGATACCCAGGCTGTTGCCGATATCGTGCAGTATCAGCTTGGTCTCTACGCCATGCGCAACGGCAAGCCCCCGACGACGCAAACGGCCGGGGCCATCTTCCAGGAGATTTGCTACGCCAACAAGGATCGGCTGACGTAAGTTTACTACCTGGAATACCGTGGAGGAGGAAATATCACAGAAGCTGTTTCAGTGTACAAGCTGCGGTGGATGTGGATCCCCTCTCTGGAGGACAAGTTCTGCAGGAAGAAGCTCGGGATCGTTGTGCTGACCATGACTAGGGCTGGTCTCATTATTGCCGGCTGGGACGAACGCCACGGCGGCCAAGTCTACTCCATCCCCCTCGGAGGATCCCTTCACAAGCAATCGTACGCCATCGGTGGCTCAGGCTCGACATACATCTACGGATACTGCGACGCGAACTGGAAGGAGGGCATGGAGGAGAAAGACGCTGTTGACTTCGTCAAGGGTGCCTTACAGGAGGCCATCAAGTGGGACGGCAGCTCTGGCGGTGTCATTCGCATGGTCGTTCTCACGGCCAAGGGCGCGCAGCGGCATCTGTACCTGCCTGACGAGGATTACCAGGTGAAGCACTGAAGGGCCGGGGCTGAATGCAAACGCATAGGAGCGTGGAAGAGCAACAAGCAGGTCGTGCTGGATGCCGACAATCATCGTCGAGGGACGAAAAAGACGTTTTTGCATGCCGGATTGGCCATGAGTTATGAACGAGCCTGAGAGCAGATGCCGAGGCGACTCCGAGACTTGGCGATGAGGCATTGAATGTACAATAAATAGATTACCCGCAAGACGAGATTTCTTCGAATCAGCTTTCAAAGGTTCAAAGACGGTCCCGCGTGCAAGACAAGACTGGCTGGTAAAGGCATGTTATCAAGGCCGTGACCGATAAGGCTCGGAAGATCGCGTCAGGCGACGACGTTACGGTACGCATTTTCGGGTGCTGAACGAGCCACGGCACGTGATGCAGCGCTGCCTGTCCATCCGTACGGCGCATATATGCACGATGCAGGCAACGGATTCAGAACGACGTTTCCCGTCTCACGCACCAGATCGATTTAGAGGCGGTGAAGGGCGCCTTCACCCTCCCTCTCTTTAGCGCCGGCTCGGTTCTGCGGGTGCTGAGGCGCGGGAACGAATCACGTCGATGCGGGGAGGACGGGGAAGGGGAAAGCGATGTGCTGCTCTTGCTTGTCAGATACGCGGCGCCTACTCTCGGCCGTGATTGTGACTCTGGAGGATGTCGAGGTGAGTTGGATGAGACACAGCAGCGGTAAGAATGAGGCGGGAACGGGCACGCCATCCGGGTCGTTGGTTTCGTACATTCCGTTCCCCCCGAAAAGAAGGTGAGCGAAGCTTCTCCCGAAGACTAAAAGGATCGAGCTGGGAACCGTTGCTTGGATGATGTAAGGCGAGGCGAGGTCTTGTGCTTGTCATGTACTTGGGCCGTCGGTAAAGGATCGGGAAGGCGATGTGGGAATCGTGGGAAAACGTGGGACGGGCTGTTGGTGGCCATGGGTGCCACGATGGTACTGAAGTGGGATTGCGGTGTGATGATAATATGTGTGTATGTGTGTGTGTGTGTGTGGGCGGGAGAAGGGGGAGGAAAGGCCCCGTGCCGGAGGCGAGGTCGGGCATTGGCCGGGCATTGACCGGAGGGGGTGGTCGGGATGTTGGGCACGGAAAGTCGCGCAGAGCAGAGAGAGAGAGAGAGAGAGACATGGGGTTGTGGTGTTTGGCGGACTGCCGGGGGCGCGCGGGTGTGGGATTGGTGATGATGAAAGCTTGTTTTTAGGGGATATCCTTTTTTTTTTTTTTTTTTTTTTTTAGATGGCAGTCAGCGATGAGGTCAAGCAGGGCCTGATTCGAGCGCCAGCAGGCTTGGTGGTATGGTGAGTGTCTGGCAGTCGGCTTCTTGGCTGAAAATGTCAGCTAGGTTAGTTGCAATGCCACGAGTTGGTTGTTTTCTAATTCCATCCCATCTCAAAGCAGAGCTGGTGTGCTCTGAAGTAAGGTGGAATGTGGTGTTGGGCGGGAAGCACCACGGGTAAGGTAGGTACCTACCTGATGGACCTGCGCAGACCGGACTTCTACTTCGCAAGTGCCATCCGGAAAGATGCCCTCCCTGGTCAAGGGCCAGAGCTTGTCCAAGTAGTGGAGAGAGGAGACGAAGCTGGCTGAGTTCCGGGCGATGGAGACATGCTCTGCTTGATCTGGCAAAATTGGGACGTAGGTGATGTTCCAGATTGAGATGCGTTGATTGGAAGTGGCCAGTGTCTTCTCGACATTTGGATCCCATCGTGATTATGCATTGCCGGAAGTCAAGCAAGCAGTAAGCCTGGAATGAAAAAGGGGATTTCGAAATGCTGGGGAGCGAAAGGGAGGTTGCAGGGCTGGTAAGTGGAGGTACGTACCTTAATTACCTTTTCCCGAATGGCACGCAGATGGGAAGTCGAGGCTCCCTGAGCAAGCTTACCTTACCTGATCCCTGCTGGTTAGGTCTCGATATCAGTGTTATCTGTATCCGTAATCAGTGCGACCAGTGAGGATGGAGCATTTCGCACACCTCCGGTTCTCTGGAGGTGGGCTGTTGCTTGATTGCTTCATCTTGTCAAGCCAATTTATTTGCGCTGCACCGAAGGAGCTTATCGGTCGTTCCGAGGATCGCTTCGTTTCGCACGTGTGTTCCACGGAGCTCAGACAGTTCCTCTGCTTGGACATTCTGCGAGCTGTCAACGTGAATGCACAGCGGGTGTGTAAGCCGTGTAGACGGCTGTAGAGGATGAGATTTGTGCGGGGGGTAAGGTGAGGTACACGTGTACTGGGCGCTTAGGAGGAGGAGGAGCCTGAGGAGGAACATGAGAAGAAGGGTCGAATTGCCTTTGGTGTTACGTCAGGCGGCATCGGCATCGCCATGGCGGCGTTCAAGATTGGGCAACACGAATCAAGGTCCAGGCCTCGAGTCGTTCCGCAGATCTAATCTCCCGGCGAAGCTCTGTTCCTCGAATGGTATCATGTCGTGAAAGGGCGAAGCACTGAAGATGGCATTGGACAGGGAGGCTGTGCTCGCGGTGCGCCGGTCGGTTGGACCCGCCGGCTGGGAACTGCCATGGGGAACCAGCGATTGCACGAGCGGGAAAAGGGACCCTTGGACTTGTTGCTGTTGCGCGAGATGTGATTGGCTGTAATGGTATTGCATGGGGGATGGACTAGTGCGTGTTTATGTCATCGGATGTTTCGGGTGGATCTCAATCTTTTCTTTTTTTGCCATCTGCCACGGCCCACGCCACGCCTGCCACTCCGTCAGTGAGTGAACGTTTCAGTCAGTGAGATTCAGCAGTCACTAGGTAAAGTCGATGAGGAAGAAAAAAATAAGGCAATGAATCAAGAATGAGTCCAAAAAGAGGTCGGGAAAAAAGCACACAGACATACAACTGTCAGTCCAACGACGGCCGTCAGCAAAGTACAAACCGTTATTGTAGTGTACGTACAGCAGCAAAAACGGTTCCAGTCGCATCAGCCACAGACACGACAAGTCTGTTGCACATCTTGATCTGTTTAGGCCGGCCATTTTTCGCCATCTACCTCATCTATCTCCGCCAGACCGCCAATCCGTCCAGGGTCGTCGCGAATCGCATCTCACCTCTTTACTTCAGTAGATTGTGTGCTGGTCTTTTTTCTGAGGACCCGTGTCAATGAACTGTGAACTAAGCTCATTCCCGCCACTGAAGAACACGACTCCTCTCACTGACCACCCCCCAACCTTGCTCACTGCCCAAGCCCACGACCGGAAGCCTGTGCGCTCACAACTCGCAGTTCCAGCCCGGCCCATCGTGTCTGCTCTCTCCACTTTGTTGCTTTTCCTAGGTATCCGTACACTAAGGTACCTAAGGTACCTAGTTAAGGTAGGTACAGATTGGTACAAGTAGCAGTAATTAGCTGCTGGTTCTGAAGGCGCGACAGGAAAGAGGCCAGGCAGGCATCCCCTCCATCCCTCCTCCTCCACCCCTACCTACCGACATCGTACCTGCCCGCTGCTGCTGCTTGCTTGCTTCCTACTTGCCTCTCGATTCCGGCCAGTTCCTACCACCTACATCCACATCCACATCCAACAACCTCTGAGGCCATCCCTCCGCCCTTCCACCCCGATCTCTTCCCACCCCCAGTCCTCCTGTCGTTTTCCTTGTTCTGGCCCATCGTCTCGTATCACCACCAAATCTGACGACGACGACGACGACGACGACATTGAGAAGGAGGGCTCTTTTCCTTGCCTGTTGTTCTCTCTCTTTATTTTCTTCTCTCTTCTTCGGGCCCATCGCATATCTTGCGCTTTGCGAAACGAAATAGAAACACCATCGCATCGCGACTGCTGCCCAACCGAAGTCTCCATCCAGTCTGGAATCGAGAATCCACAGCGACACCAAATTTCCCCTCTCCTCCCGCGATAGTCGCCATCACCGCCTCCTCCGTCCTCGCTCTTTGTCTAGACCCCGCGCGCCCTTGTTGTGCCTTATCCTCTCACAGCTTTGGCTTCCACCATTTGCTGAGCGCCTCCGAGTCCCGATTCGACTTAACCTGCCCTACCTAGCCTGCACCTCCATCTGCCATCTACCTTACGACACCAACGACCGACGACAACCTTGCCGCTTGTTTGCGTCGTCGACAATTAATTCTAACCGACAGTTACAATCGCCGAGACACGTCGCTGGTACATCGTGTAAACACTCGAGCCTCCTCCCTTCATCTACTCTGCCATCTAGACTTACTGCCTGTCGACGGGCCTCGTTGGACGTCTTAGGTGAGTGTTTTTGTCTTGGTTACTTCCGTCGCGCTTTTTTTTTTCCGTCCTCGTCGCCCTTCCCTGCCATCCTCTCTTTCACTCGTGCTTCTTCCCTTCATACTTCGTCGTCCTTCCCGTTTAGCGACGTTCAAATGTGACGTCGATCGTCCCTGCTCGTGCGGCCTGCTGGCGAAAACACCATAAGCCTCGACTTCGACCTTTTGGCAACAGCCTCGCCTGTTCGTCGACTTGTCTTGCTGTCCATCGACCCTCGCTGCTCGCCTAACACAAGGTGGACTCTGTGTCGCCCCTGTCATCATCCCGCCAGCCGTGGTAGACCAATCCGGGCCATCGCAGATAAGCATCTGCCTGAGGACGACGGCCCTTGCCGCACGAGGTCGTCATGGTACGAGCGCCGCCGTCGAATCAGCTACACTTTTTCGGCCGCCGCCATCGGCGTTCGTCGCAGCTGTCAGAGCCTTGGGCGTCATCACTGTGCAGCTAAATACACTCCCAACCTTGCTTCTCCTCCGTGCCTGCTACCTCTGCGATCTCTCCATGCGTATTTGTATGAATCTTGGTTTGAAACTTGCTGACGGAAACCTGCCCGCAGTTGTCGCTTCCAACTCCCTAATCGTAATTCAGTCCTTTCTGGAATAATACGATGCTATGGCGGCTGTGATCGGTGACTACGTATCCGATCCCTCCCACTTCCATAATATGATCGCCACCTCTGGCATCCAGCATCAACACTCGCACGAGTCACACTACCGCTCCAGCAGTCTGTCGAGAGAAGCCCCTGCAAAACGATCCTCAAGTCCGAGATATACAAACACTCATACCGCACGTCAAAAGCGCTCTGACTGGGACTCGGCCCAAGCCCCGGAGAAGCACGCGCCGCCTGGTGGAGGAGCTTCTCGCTTCCCTTCGCCCCCCTCGTCCTCGTCACCCACCCGAGCGAGGCCTCAGCATGCCGAGAGCCCCGCATACATGGCTACCGACTCTCGCGATACCGCTCATGCCACCTTTGTAGTGGCCCCCGAAGGCGCCACCCCCGCCGCGCGTCAGGAGCTGCAGCAGCCGTCCCCCGCCTCCGAAGGCAACGGTGTGCCCGCCCCCTCATACTCCCTCTCGGGTTCGCCGCGCCAGGAGCCTCAAGGTCAGACAACGATTCATATCCGCGATTTGGCACACATCCAGAGCTTGGCCCATGCCGATATGTTGACGGGTAACGGACCTGGGATCCTCAGCGACCCGCCTTTGCAGGACATGAAGTACGAGATCAGCGCCATGCCTATTGGCGACATCATTGAGATGGTTGCTGCGTTGCTCACCAAAATCACAACAACGAATGACTTGCAGCATGACGCCATGCAGCGGAACGTGGCCCATCAGCAGCAAGCGAGCCAAAATAATGAGTCAGGCAACGGTACGCCAATGAGCCCTCTCAGCACCTCGGTCCTTGCGTTCCACGGCAAGAATGTCCCTGCGATCACCATTTTGAGCTACTTGTCCCGCATTCACAAATACTGCCCTACTACGTACGAGGTCTTCTTGAGTTTGTTGGTTTACTTTGACCGTATGACGGAACGAGTCAACGAGATGGTGGTCAAGCACGAGGCGGCAAGGAGACAGTCCACTTCTCAGTCGGCAGCCGAGGCGGCCCCTGCAGACGTGCAGATGCGGGACGATGATGAGACGGACTCGGATCTTGCCGACGATGACGGTGCGGACGATAAGAGTGCGAAACCTACCGACGGGGGCAGTGGGCCTCAAACTTCGCATCCGGCCGCACTGGGAGCGGCGACATATTTTGTTGTTGACAGCTTTAATATTCATCGGCTAATCATCGCGGGCGTAACATGCGCAAGCAAGTTCTTTTCGGACGTCTTTTACACCAACTCCAGATACGCAAAGGTACGTTACTTACTGTGACGATATCAATCGGTTAACTCTAACATAACTCAGGTCGGCGGACTTCCATTGGCCGAGCTCAACCATCTCGAACTACAGTTCCTCCTGTTGAACGACTTCCGACTCGCGATACCAGTGGAAGACCTCGAAGCGTACGCGACCATGCTGGTCGAGTTTTACGCCCGAGAAGTGGTTGCTCCGCGATCACGGCCTACTGCGGGCGATTCTTAGATTACCTGTTGCAATATGACGAGATTGATACCCTGCTATACAGCATGTTTTGGGAAGACACGGCCTGTCGGATTCATCGACACGAACATTGTTTCTGAGTAAAACACGTTGCGCCATCTCTGCGTTCGAGCTCGCGAAGTGTAATCTTGGGGAGTACCTGCTTTCGGGGCAGAACTGCATTTGCGTCAGACGGCGCGGGCATCTTTTTTTTGGTCGAGGTCGACACACCAGATACAGCCCAGAGCGAGTATTGGAGGTATTTTAGGTGATGGGATGGGCATGCTTGAGGATTTGATACCCGGATTAGAAGTGTCGGGTTCACCGAGAGATAAAGGACTCGGCGTGAAAGGGGCGACTCTTGGCGGCTGTTTCCTGCGGACGGACAGGTGTGAAAGTAGGAGGAAGGCGGGACGGTTGGTATTTCGTGGTTGGAAATGGTTAGGTTACGTACTAGAGTTACGCGTGCATACTTGGGCCGAGGCGTCTGGTGTTAGGAGACTGACATAGATGGCGAGCATAATGATATGTCCCGAGTGGTCGGGAGATCTGTCTTGAGCTGTGCGCTGCTCGTGTTATGACGTGAGCTGATCCGACGAAGTGGAGCGGAGTCAGCAAGGTCTGGGGGATTTAGAATCCCAGTGAAGAATTACGCAGAGCCTCAACATTCATGCTGCTCTCTAGAGTGCCTTGCTACACAGCACGAATTCTGGCTCAAAAGTCTGTGCATACCCACCAAGCCACCACTGAAAACCAGCATTTTTAACTACGTACTAAAGCTCTATACTTGAGATAAAAATTATATAACAAATACTACAAATTTTGATAGCTCAAAAACCCTTAGTACATACTTTCCGTTTCTAAGAATTTAATCACATAAGATAAGTACCTAGAGATGCCTTTTTGTATGGGAATTTAGTATGCCTAGACTTTTGACCTGGAGTTGTACGTCTGGTCCCAAAAGGTTCCGCTCTTTTCTCCAATTCATCTCAATCACAAAACTCGCTGCTGGCCAGGACAAGAACAATCTTTGAAGCCTCTTTGTACAACTCGCGCTTATGCCTCACATCTTAGTCCAGTGGTGGTCGATAGGATCAGGACTAAAGCAATTGTTTTGGAGAGGCCAGTGAGTGACTTTTAGTGCAGGGATTGTCCTCCTTAGCTCTGTATGCGAACCTAGTTATTCTGAGGCCCGAGTCTGGACTGGGATTGTGTTACACTCAGAGTTGGCAAGCAGGGTCTACCAAGAACAGGCCCGGACAACGGTTGCGACTCATTGCTGGAAAGGGAAGAACAAGGTTGCACTTCAATTTTGAGACTTGCAACATGACTATGGCTTGCGATGGATTGATAATTGGCATAAGGCTTGTTCCTACGGACAGGGGCTTTTGATTGCTGCGGTGTGGACAACAATGGGTCGACCTCCCGGAGAAAGACGGAGAGGTATCACAATTCCGGCCGAAAG
Organism: Colletotrichum agaves; assembly: GCA_036785465.1. Lineage (NCBI taxonomy): Eukaryota > Fungi > Ascomycota > Sordariomycetes > Glomerellales > Glomerellaceae > Colletotrichum > Colletotrichum agaves. Next base: position 25,514 of record JAXISO010000258.1, read on the forward strand.
ATGCCGGAGCCGGAGCCGAGGTGGGATTGGGCGGATGGGAAGCCCCCTTGAAGTGCTTTAGTACTTATTCCAGACTTGCCGAGTTTGTACGATACAGGAATTTTTTTTTTTCTTCTTTTTTTATGTTTTGTGGGCGAGATAGTGAGTTTGGTCGTTGAGGGGCTGTCAAACCTGGTTTTGCGAAAGAGATCTGGTTCCTGAAGAATTATCTCCGACATCGTGACCGGGACCACCGCGGCAGAAACGAGTTTGGCCTTTTGAATTTTCCAAACTAGAAAAATCAAATGCTGAAAGCAACTGATTTGTATGGATGTAAATCGTGGGTAATTGAGGGGTGTATTGCCACTATTCTTCCGAAGCATTCACATGCTTTCCCATCTCGGACTTAATGTGCTCGTCCTTCTTATTGGTATTCTCCTTTTACTCCCCAGAACCGCGCTTTGCCCGTCTTTCCGTCCAGGCCCTAGGAATTCACCTAAACCAAACTACAAGCTGTACGTCTCAGTCCTCACCGCTTCACCCCTCTTAACATCGACTTCTCCGGGATGCCATCTACTCGTTGATAACGTCAGGTTTGTGGCAGACCACCTCGACATTGTTCCCGGCAGGATCGATGACAAAGGCGCCGTAGTAGTTGGGGTGGTACTGAGGCCTCAGACCGGGAGCACCGTTGTCTTTGGCGCCATGAGCGAGCGCCGCCTTGTGGAACTCGTCGACGACCTTTCGATCTTGAGTCAATGGTCAGTCACTGAGCTCTCATCGAACGAAAAAAGAAGATCACCCACTCTCAGCCTTGAAGCCGACATGGAGAGGGATGTTGGCCTTCTCCTCCCGGTGGGAAGCGATCCAGAAGTCGGGCGCGTGGACGCCGAGACCGCAGGCGTACTCGTTGGGCTCGACGAATTTCCTGAAGCCGATCGGGGCGAGGGCGGTGAGGTACCACTGGACGACTTCCTTGTAGATGACGGAGGGGACGTAGAGGCCAATGTGGTCGACAGACATGTTTGGCGATTTGAGATTGGATGCACGTGGTGCTGAGGGTAGCTACTGTGTCGGACGCTTGGATGTTCTTGAAGGGTGAGATATGTTGTGTTTGTTTGTCACGGAGATCAAATTGGAGAGAGAGATAGAGGGAGAGGAAGAGAGACAGGCGAGGTATTTTTGTATACCGATTGCGTCAAAGGCGTTAAGCTTACACGCGTGGCGCGTCTCGGCGAGGGTAAGTTCCGAGTCCGAGGTGCGAAGGGAGAGCGAGGGCACGTGGGACAAGGGATTCCCAAAGTTACTCGTCAAGCCGGATCGGTGTTGACTCAGATTTTGGAAGCTTTCAGGCTGTGACTGCAGACCCGGACCTCGGACGGGGCACATCGGGAGCGGAGCCGAGCAAGCAGCGGCGACACGGAAGGCAGACTTGTGTATTGTGGATCATGCGAGGGTACGGGTACGGATTATATGGCACTGCGAGCTGGAAATGGAAGGATTAGCGGGCTGAAAATGTCTTGACCGATTTTCTTCCAAGAGTGTGTGCGGTGGAGAGTGCGGGAGGGACTTGTGTGAATTCCTCGGCATCGGTGTTGCACTCGCACTCCGGCTTTTGTACGCCGGGACGGTCTTCGGTGTCAAATTGCAGTATTCGGCCGCTCTAGTTTTTCCCAATGCTACCATACACAATCACAGCCCAAATAAGTGTGGCCGAATTCCACAGACAAGCTATTTGGTTTGTAAGCCGTTGTATTTTACATTTTTCTGCTCTCAATCGCTTGTTCATGCGAAACCTGACCATTGCAGCAAGCCCAGCAGAAGCCAATGAGAGAGATCCAGCGTATAACGTGGCCGGTCGATACTATTGAAGAATAATATAAGCACCGCCCTACGCCTGCAAGATATATCCAGCGATTGGCGCGCCCTGTGTGGTCCCGTCAGCTTTTCCATGGCCGAGGAGAAGTTGAAACCTGCCACCCAGGCCGGCGCCAGTTGAGGAAGAGAGGCCCATGGGACTTGGAGTAAAGAGGCAGGAAGAAAGGAGGGACGAAAAGAGGGGACGTTCCAACGCAGCCAGCAAGGAAGATGACGAGGAATGTGAATGATTCGAAGAGACGCCTGTTGGGCTTCTCAGTGCTGTCGTACGTGGGCACTACGCTTGGAGGACGGGGTCGTCGCAATCTTTGTTTTCGCTCTGGCAGGTGATGATGTGGAATGAGTCTATTTAACTTGGTCCTCATGATTGACCGAGACGTTAAGCCCAGTCAGCTTCAGGCGTATTTAATAGTCGCCAGCGTCACCAATCGTTTTTACGGACGCAGAGATGAGAGATCGCGGTGGGGTTCGGTGGCTGTTTAAAGTTCGGGCGATGTCACATTGGCTCGTGTGCTCCTCATGGATCCCGTTGCGCCGGCAGGCGGACTTGAGGGCCCCCTGTCGCCGCGGCGTCGGGAGCTAAAGTCACCAGCCCGCGGAGCGCGGATGGCTCACAACGGGGTATTTCGGGCGTATATAAATAGTACTTCCAGCCCTGCGATGCAGGGCCTTCATTGCATTTTAAGAGGGTGAGCAGTGGTGTGGTATACATAGTGTGGTATACATAGTATTGGCAGGGCGGATGAAATCTCCTTTTGTTTGCTGAATTGGTGAGTTGACGAATGTAAATATCATCAAACTCACGGGCAGCTCAGGGAAAATTGCATTCTATCGGAGCCCATGATTTCCAACAGCGGTGAGCTAGGGAAAAGCCACTGCGCTGCAATGTGATTAGGTAGCTACATGAGTTGCTTGCCAATCAGATACAGGATTGTAAGAACACTACCCGTGGATTAAGAGCTTGAAGCGGTGACACATGGCAAACGCCCAGAATTGAGACCGCAAGAAATCTGGATCGGACGGGAAGTTCATCCCCAATAAAAAGTCGAAGGAGGGGCATGCCCTATAAGGCACCTTACCTTAGGGTAGGGAAGGTCATGCGCATCTCAGCGAATAAGCTTATCCCCCGCCATCTGAACGTTTATCGTACATGAAATCCTTTTACGAACTTCAGCTTGTGCCCACACCACACATTCACAATTGTTTGAAAACATTCACGAGGTCTTATTTTCTCATGTTACATCAGCGCGTATGTTGGACGTCTTGGCATGCTGTTTTGATAGGTGAACACGTCCAGTCATGACTTCCAAGCGAGCTCGGTCACTTCTGCGAGGAAGGGGGGAGAAAAAAGTGACTGATAATGAGGCCATCCGGTTGGAAATACCCGCAAGTCTTGGCACGAGAGAGGCCGCCGGCAAGTGATGCCGATGGGCGTCGATTAAGACTCACGGAAGTGGCTGCTGCTGGAACAGATAGGTCTCATATGAATCCCATCCGATGCGCTCGCCTCCTTCATGCCTCATAGCACCTTCCCTCACGGATTTCCAGGCCGTGTCTGTGTCTTCCCGTGACGTAGGTACCTGCCGGCGGCTCTTTCTCTCTCTTGGCGGGCCATTGGCTCGCCGTCTTCCCAAGGGCTGAAAAGGAAGGACGGGAAGGGGCCAATTGAGGCAATCAACGCACTCTTGCGGAAGTTGCTGCCGGTGGTTCTTGGCAACTGCCAAAAAGCCTGTTAGTCAGCAGGAAGTCGTCGTAATCTTTTCCCAAATTTTCCTCCCGGGGTGGAACCTTCGAACCCGCCTGCCGCCTGCCGCCTTGCCCATTGGAACACCTCCAAGCCCTGCGTGCCTGCCACCCCAACCCCGTCTCCCATTGCCCAAGACCCAAGAAGTCCATATCCCCCCCCCCAGGGACCCAGGACCCAAGACCCAAAGTTCCAAGCTCCAAGATGACGCCCGCCGCGTCAATCTTCCCATACTCTCACTCCAAGCCGGTCTCTTTTCCTCTTCTCAGACTCGACTGGTTCATTCATTCGACCGCTCGATGAGGAATTTACTTACGCCAGTCACGTCCAATATCTGCCACAAGTCCAGGCCTCGCCCGCCTGTCCATCTATTTTTTACTCGGATCGCAAAACCATGGCCGACGCAAATGCGACTGCGACTACGACTGCGAAAGCGAGATCCAGGGTCCTCATCCTCGACGGAGGGCTCGGCACATCGCTCGAGGACAAGTACGGCTTCCAGTTTAACTCGGCCACCACGCCTCTCTGGTCAACCCATCTCTTAGTCGATGGTCAAGACATGCTGCTTTCCTGCCAGAAGGACTTTGGAGATGTGCCCGTCGACATCATTCTTACCGCCACCTACCAGCTTTCAATCCACGGTTTCGCCAATACGCGCAACCCCGAGTACCCTAACGGCGTTGACCAAGCCGCCATTGGCAACTTTATTCAGGACGCCATCCACATCGCCCACGAGGCCGGCCGGGCACAAGGTGCCAAGCCCGCCCTCAGTGTCGGACCCTATGGAGCTTGTATGATTCCCGGCCAAGAGTACAGCGGCGCCTACGATGCGGATCGCGACTCACTTGAGAAGTTGCGCGACTGGCACTTGGAGCGTCTCCAGCTCTTCGACAAGGCTGGCGCATTTTCATCTCCTGTTGGCTACGTCGCAGTCGAGACTATTCCTCGCGCCGACGAGATCGTGGCAGTTAGGCAGGCTCTGGACAAGAGCGGCGTCCTGACCGCCAAGCCTGCTATCCCTTTCTGGATTGCCTCACTTTTCCCTGGTGAGGACGAGCGTCTACCGGATGGATCCTCGGTCAAGGAGGCTGTGAGGGCCATGCTCAGCCCCGACATCGCCATGAGCATTCCCTGGGGCATCGGCATCAACTGTACCAAGGTCTCGAAGCTGGAGTCTCTCGTCAAGGCTTTCGAAACAGCCGTCAGGGAGCTCATCGAGGAAGGCATCGTTACTGAAGCCCCCGCCCTGGTCCTCTATCCAGACGGCACCAACGGCGAGGTCTACAACACCACCACCCAGACGTGGGAACTGCCTCACGGATCAAGTCAACCCACCAAATCATGGGAAGAACAGCTCACGCAAGTGGTAGTTTACGCCGAATCTCGCGGAATTTGGAAACAAATTGTTGTGGGAGGATGCTGCAAGGCAAGCCACTCTGATATCGCCAGGCTCCGCGCTGCGCTGGAAGACCTATCTCGGTAAATATAGGAAAAGTATATCCCGGTCTCTAGCTCCGGCCCTCGGTTTCTGGCGCCGTATCTAAACCGAACTCCTTCCGCCCCGAGACCGACCGCGCGCCTCCGATGTGGTTGTACTATGCACCTTGCACCAAAAGGAAACCCATCCAAGAAAGGACCTTCTAACCGGTGGTATCGCCGCCCAATGCAAAGAAGGGGTATAATCTGCCTCCGTGGCCAGCGTGGTCAAGCAGAAAATTCATTCATATCGTCATTGCCCGTTTTCCCTCTCCCTCACGTTTTATTCCAACCTCGTCTTATCGTTGTCGCTTGGGCTTTCCAGTCGTCAAAGCGCTTCTGTCTCTTTTGCTGTTCCTTTTCGTTCCACGCCGTGATGGGCTGGATGGGTAACCTGGCGAGCATTTCGTCCATGTCGAAGTCGCGGCGTATCTCGCCATTGACGCGGATCTGGATACTGCCGATGCCTTCGTAGAGGGCGGCGCCGTAGTCGGCCCAGTCACGATACATGGAGAGGAGGCCCCCGATCTGGCTGCACATGAAGAAAGCAAGCTTCTCAGCTGGTATGAGGTGTTCCCTCCCTTCTGGCGGGCGCGGCCAAGTGATCCCGCGCTGCTCACGCATTTCTGCATCCATGACCATAGTAGTGAAGCCTTCAAATAAGTCATTTGCGCGGCTGTTGTCCCCAGGGCCGAGATGGTCGTGCTTTTCGTTTGCCGGCGGGGCGACGACGTCTAGTATCAGCTTGTCGATGGTGAAGTTGTTCTGGTCGGCGACGACGCTGCTGAAGGCGGTCGGGCCGTATCGCAGGTAGCCAGACAACATGGCGTAGAAATTCCAGACGATGAAAGGCGGACCACCATCTCCCCCGCGAAACTGTTCTGCGTTCTTCCAGTCCGGGTCGACGTCCTTTGGGGGGTCGAAAATGCGGAACTGGACGTGGACGCTGTCGGCATGGCGGGTCGTTCTTGGCACGGCGAGCCAAGTCGGCCACAAGCCACACTCCTTGACGTACATCACGTCCAGTCGACAATGGGTTCCTTTGGACGCGAGCAGGGCCTTGGCTTCATTGTGCAACTGTTGATTGACGAGCAAAATCGCGGTGTTGGGCGTGCCGGCGGGCGGGGCGGACTCGCGCGTTTGCTGTTTCTCGACCCAAATGTCGTGGCCATCGAAAAATCCCTTGCCCTTGTACTCGCGCCTTTTCCGGTCCTGACTAACAGTAGGGTTCAGCGGCGGTCTGCGGTCGGGGAGAAAGACGACCTGGTCGACGATCATGTCGCGGATTTCCCTTGGAATGCTCAGCAGCCCGATTGCCATTGTTCGGAGGGAAGACGATTGGCGGAGCTGGCTTCCCTTTCCCTCTCTCTCTCTCCCTTTTTTCTCTTCGGGTTGAGTGGCTTGGTGAGAATGCACGCAAACTCAGAGAGACACCGACGAAGGTGGTAGTGAGTGTCGCACAGGAGGGGGGCACATGGGGGGACCCGACCCGACCGACGTGCGAACGACGGCCACTATTACAGAGCGACCTGACTTGGGTTTCTGGGCACTGAGTGTGCGTGCGGAGGGCGAAATTTACTCCGAAGGGCGAGAGGTGCATCGACTGGACTGGACCGGCCGGACTGGGACTGGGAAGCACCACAGAAAGGACGCAAGACGCAGCAGACTGACTGGTGGTGCAGCTGCTGGTGCTGTCGGGTCCTGGTCGATTGAGGCGCAGCAGCAGTGGCAGCGGAGTCGGCCCTTTGGGGAACGACGTCATCCAGTTGGAGACGGTCTTCGATTCGGGCCAAGACGATTTGGCGGACGAGAAACCCGAAGAAACGGCGAGCGCACGAAAATCAGCTGAATGAATGGAAGAGAAGAGTTCCAGTGGGGGGGGGGGGGGAAGAAGGAATAGAAACTGCATGGGGGACGAGGGAGAAGTGATGGGGGAGGAGGACCGCTTGGTGCATCAGGACGACTGTCAGAGAGCCATGTGCCAATCAGTGCAGGAGAGCGATCACCATGCAAGAAAGACGCGTGGGAGACCAGGAAGGGAGGCTTTTGAGTTTTTGTGTGCTTTTCCTATGGACCGGACGAAATGGGATGACCGGATGTTGGTGCCGTAGATTTGCGTCTAAAGAGACGACGACGGGATGGGATGATGCACCGAGTCGAGGTTTCTTCGGAGGATGCTTTGCCTCGGCCTGGTCTGGTCTGGTCTTCTGCTCTTAGCATTTCTCCCTCTTAGCCCGGTTGCCAGCTCTGGCTGGCGGTCTGGAACTAATTTGCAACTGCGGTACTGTATACTTTGCTGCCTCGATCAATTAAGACCTTTCCTCTAGAGATTGTCCTACCAACAGGATTAGTGAAAGATAGTATGACATGGCCACGCGAAAGCTGCAAAGAGGACTGACAGAATTGGCCAGAATCAGAGGTGCGAGTCGTGACCCCCGTGGCGCAGGTCCTTTTTTTTCCCCCTCTCTGTGGTCGGCAGACCCCGACGGAGAGGTAGTACGGTGTGTGTGGCCCATGAATTGCGGGCGTACGCCGGTGTTGAATTGGGGTAGTGAGGCCCCTCTTTCCTGCGCATGTGCAGTGAAACTGGTACCTGACGGACTAAAGGTACTTGTTCACTGCTTTATTACCCCGGAAAACAAGAGTGTCTGTCTCAAGTAAGATGGTTGACTTGATGTAATTGACTGACTGACTAACTGCGCCCAGGGTATGTGTGTATAGTGTGTACACACATACGTACACGCAGCGCAGTGCGTGTAAGCAGAGATTGGCGTGTGCATGTGCGTGTGCATTCCTCTCACGCGAGCAAGAGGGACCTCTTTCGCCAATCATCCTCACGGGGAGATTTATGAGAAAGACCGAATACAAGTAAGTAACCTACCTAGGGCACGAATACCTCTACCCCTACCCATGCCGTCTAGCAGCTTCTTCCAAACATGGACGGAGAGGAGCGGCGTGATGGGGGACCCAGTTGGAATAATCGGTCTGTGCATGCAGGACTTAGGGGTTGTGTGTATGTGTGGTGTGCTGCATCTCTCTCTCTCTCTCTTTCTCTCTCTCGTCTGCCGTTGACAAGGGCAATCGTGGAGAAGAACTGCACTAACGAACGAACAGGAACCAGGGTGCGAGGGCCTAGGAGGCCGCCTACTCTAGGCCGGGTGATGAGATCGGCACTAGTTTTTGGAAGGGGGGGGGGGGGAGGTGGGCAGGGCAGGGCAAGGCAGGACGTCCGATATCAGATGGCTGGTTTTATAGGTGAAGAGAGAGAGGAAGACAGAAAAAGGCTCACATGGTCAGACGGAGACACTGCTGGAAAGAATTGGCTAGCCGGCTGTGGTCGATTGACGGCCCGGAGCAGATGCAGGCACTTACGCGGGTCGAGGAGATGGGACACTTCTTCAAGATGAAGGGGGGGGGGGGGGAAATGAGGCAGTGAATATACGTACCTCATACTGCCAGGTAGGCGGAAGCCCAATCGGGAGTGTGGTATTCACGGTTACGCTCGTCGACCTGACGACTTGCACCCTGAATACGTGGGAGAGAGGGGAGAGGGAGCAACAAGCAAGAAGGCTGCCTCGGCGGGAGGAGGCATTGCTAACGAGTGTGAGCGGGAGCAAGCCGGTTTCGAAGCGGCGGCGCGGGCGAAGCGGCCAAGTAAGCGGGATGGACTGTAATCTGGTCCGTCGTCGGTCGTCTGCCAACGCCATTTAGCTGGTTAGGACGGATCAGTCGCGATCTCTCTTCGAATCTGGATGGGTGTGCTTCTCCGTCTCGGTGAGAGCCGGCGGCGGTGGTGGTGATGAAAGAAATCGACGGGGGGGCCGGCCGACCGCACAGAGAGATTCAGAGCAGTAGACGGCAGTGAGCTTGTGCTTTTCAGCCCTAGGGTCTATGCAGTGCGAATTATTTGGGGAATAAAGGGAAAGGAGGGTATCAAACACTAATGATTCTCTCCGACTGGAAATGACGCGTCGAATCCGAGACGTGGTAATTCGACACGAGACGAGCAGGAAAGCTCAACTTCTTCATTCGGACTCAAGAGCTTCGCTGAGGAATCAAAGCGGGAGTTGGGAATGTCGGGCAGATTTGGTGCTCACTGATTACAGCAACCCGAGACCTGCGTGTGCTCTTGCGTCTTGCGTGTCTCTCTGTCTCCCCCATCACGTCCACGTCTGTCTGCATTGCATACGCCTAATAAATCTCAGTGTAAGTGAGAGCGCCGGAGACGAACGAACGAACGACGGCTGGGAGAGCTTAGAAGGTAAGTTGGGGGAGGACGGATGGGGGATGGCTTTGGGGGGAAAGAGAAACAGAATCGTGGCAGTGCTGGCCAATCCAGCCAAGGACATGGATCTTATTCGTTTTCTCCCCTTGTCTACCGCGTAGTGAGAGAGAGTGAGCATTTAGCGGCGGCGTGGTGAGCCGAGAACCCCTCAAATCCTACTTTATTCAGTAAGCTGGAACTGACTTTGGTTCAAGAAATCGGGGGAAAAAAAGAACGCAAAAAAAAAAGGGAAAAAAAAGTAGTACCTTAGACAGCAGGGCTGGAAGGAGGATCCGGATGCCGGTAGCTGTCGTGGGGGATGAAAAGTGTTTTGAGTTACCCTAGGGTGTGGGCGATGAAGGGTAAGGGGAGCACTCTCACTCACTCTCACTCCCACTCACTCCTCATCATCATCTTACTGGTTCTACCACACGTCCCTCTGTGTCGCCGCGTCTGCAACTCGACGGAGGAAAACAAGACTCAAGGCCCTAGTCCAGAGGTGGACTCTACACCCACATCCCATCCAATCCTGTGAGTTATACCAAGCAGTCCACGGGTCGGGGAACATGACCCACGCCCTTATTAGTATTAGTCCAAGAGGCAAGCTTTACTTCGTACGGGACGAAAGAGACGGAAAAAAAAGAAAAGAAGAAAAAAAGCACGGGGCAGGATGCGCCAAAACCTTGATTGGTTGTCACTGGCAAGTCACGAATGAGCCTCCCGTGTGCCAAGAGATACTTGGATATCCAACTCCAACGACTTCAACTTGTGGTAATTTCGCATCACCAACTTACACCGGATTTTCTATGAGCGATTTATTCTCTCGTCCCCTTCCAACCGAGTCCTCTCTCTTGCGGCCGCACGCAACGCAACGCTTCTTGTCTCTGACACGCTGCCTTTTTGTCCTCAATTTCAAAACAAGCTGGCCGGGCCGGCTTTCCTCACCCGGCCTGGCTTAGCACTGGGGAGGGGGTAGCCGCAAGCTTGGCCTGAACTGACTCTCTCTCCCTCTCTCTCCCTCTCTCTCTCTCACTTTCTCTGCCTCACCAGTTGAAGTGTTGGAAGCAAAGCGCGGCATCCCGTTCGCTCGCCCACAGTACGGCGGACACGTTGGAATCGCCGTGTCTTTGCTGTGCTGTTCCACCGCCTCTTGGCGCTTAAGATACAACGTCCAAGTTGGCCTCCATCCATCTTCGCACGTCGCTGTCATCACTTCTGTTCTTGTCATTTTGCACGCCTCCCGCTTCCTTGGTCCCTTTGCGTCGAGTGCAGGCTGCCTCCAAGACTGGGAGTTGCCTCTTTGGAGTAGTGCACCCTCTTCTCATCCACTTCCACCGAGTCTTCCCCCCCCCCCGTGCGGTGTCACAGACTTGAGAGAAAAGAAACGAAGAGAAAAAAAATTAGCCGCGCTTCCACGACCGACCCGTGGCCCCTCGCTACCTCCCCAACCAACCTCACCTTGCTTGATTCCTATTACCTCTTGACTTACCATCCCGAATTGGTCCTGACAAGTTCAAGCGAAGCGTCCCGGGCCCTGCCATGTGATGATGTCTGCGCCGTGGCCGCAATCTCCGCCGCAACGGCTGCCTCAGCCCTCCCAGTCTGAACTGAGTTTGCACTGTTGTATGCGTTGTAAACATTTGGCAGACGAGAAGTTGCCAAGAGTCATTTCTGGATGTGGTTAACACGGTCACCTCCTTCGTCCCCTCGCTTTCGTCAAAATGTATATAAGACCCTTTCCGACCTGTAACGTGAGGCCTTTTGGTGTGTAGATCCTCTGCCAAGCTTTCTCTCACTTCCTACATTCTCTCTCTCTCCCCTCCTCTCCCTTTCTCATCTTGAAGCCCCAGCTCTCATACACGTCTTGAGACGGCACCGTACTTGCATTCTTTCCTGGGCCCTACTTGGTAGACAGGAAGAGTCCGTGACAAGAGATGGACGAGTCTGGGCTCAAGACCCAGGCCGCGGCCCAAGTCGGTGAACGCATTCGTTGGGACGCCGACGAGGAGGCCGGCAGGAAAGAGCATAGGTCGATTCCCGGCGCTCTGCATCATGCCCGTTCCAACACGTCCTTGTCGATTCACTCGGTTCGGTCCAGGCGCAACTCGATCGATGCAAAGGCCGAGCTGCCTATCCAATACCGCACGGTGTAAGCGCGGTTTTCCCAATCTCACTGATCCTCTCCAGAAGAAATAACTTGGGGAACACCAAGACCTCCCTTTATTGGCTTGTTGCTGATGTAGGAAAAGGTCTATTGAGATTGAAGAGTACAAAACGAAAGCCGAGAAAGCCAAGAAGGCCAAAGGTGTCACGACAGGTACGCCAACACTTGAATGCTTGAGGCCTTTTTCTTTTCAATCTTGCCTGGGGATCTGATGAAAAACATGAGACTAACCCGCACGTCTTCTGGTAGATCTATCCGAGCTCGAATGGCACACTCTCCCAATAGATGAGGTCCTCCGTCGCCTTTCCTCTTCCCTTACCGATGGCCTCTCCGCGGACCAGATCCAGCGCCGCATCACTCATTATGGCAAGAACGCGCCTTCTCCGCCTCCCTCGCACAACACGAAACGAATCCTTGGATACTTCTTCAAGGGCTTCGGCACGGTGTTGCTTGTAGCATCCATCCTGGTCTTCATCGCATGGAGGCCCCTGGGAGACCCTCCTGCCATCGCCAACCTGGCCCTGGCCATCGTTTTGCTGGCCGTCTTCTTCATCCAAGCCGCCTTCAACATGTGGCAGGACTGGTCTTCTTCGCGGGTCATGAACTCCATCAAGACGATGCTTCCGGATCACTGCATGGCCATCCGCAACGGGAACCAAGTCGAGCTCATGGCTGATCAGATTGTGCCTGGAGACATTCTGATCATCAAGTCTGGGAACAAGTTGCCTGCTGATGTGCGTTTTCTCAAGGTATCTTCCGATGCCAAGTTTGACAGAGCCATCTTGACTGGTACGTCCCTTTCCTTGATTGTTCGATTCTGGCGTCTCCAAAGAAAAAAAAGGAAGAAAAAAAAAGGTGAATGTTTAGCTGACGAGAGTACGAAATACAGGAGAATCGGTTCCCTTGCCTGCGGCCGTCGATTCCACTGACAACAACTACCTGGAAACACGATGCATCGGTCTGCAGGGCACTCACTGTGTGTCTGGCACCTGCACTGGTGTTGTCGTGGCTACGGGCGACAACACCATTTTCGGCCGCATCGCGAAGCTGACCAACGAGCCCAAGAAGGGAATGACGACGCTGGAACGTGAGGTCCTGCACTTTGTGTTGATTATCTGCTCCATCATGTTTCTCATGATCGTCTTGGTTCTGATCGTCTGGTAAGTGTCGTGGTGTTCCGGGACAAAAAGGCTTGACAGTTCGCTGACGAGACTGTGCAGGGCTTCGTGGTTGAGAGTCAAGTATCCCGACTGGATCAACGTACCCAACCTGATCATCTCTTGCGTGTCGGTTGCGGTGGCTTTCATTCCCGAGGGTCTTCCTGTTGCTTTGACGGCTAGCATGACCATCAGCGCCAACATGATGCGCAAGAACATGATCCTCTGCAAGTCTCTCAAGACCGTGGAGACCCTTGGCTCTGTCTCTGTCATCTGCTCGGACAAAACCGGTACTCTGACTGAGGTGCGTCGATTGTAATTTCGAACAAATGACTGACAGCCAAGACTAACCTTGGTGTAGAATAAGATGATCGTCACCGATTGCGCCATTGGAACCGACAAGATGACTGCTCAGGGTGCTCGTGATGCTATGGTGGTGAACAAGCATTCCTCTCCTAACAACAACGCCCTGGACCAACTTCGTGCTGTCGCCGGTCTCTGTAATTCGGGGCAGTTCGATGCGGCTACTATGCACTTGCCTCTCCACGAGCGTGTCATACATGGCGATGCCACGGATCAGGCCATTCTGCGCTTCTCCGAGAGCCTAGGGCAGGTTGCTGAGCTCAAACGCTGTTGGTCCACAAAGTACGAGCTGGCCTTCAACAGCAAGAACAAGTACATGATCCGCGCACTCGGCCTGTCGCATCCCGACGGCCTGTCTCTTGCTCTGCCTTCTGATACCGCCTCAGTCTTTCAGCCCGGCGACGTGTAAGTCTGCAGACGAAGCAACATGGATCGCATGGCCGAGAAGCTGACATTTTCTGGCAGTCTTTTGACAATCAAGGGTGCCCCTGAAATCCTCATGAGCAGACTCAGCAATTACGTGAGCCCTTCTGGATACATCATGTCCCTGGACCCCGCGACCCGCGCCTCGATCGAGAACATCAAGGACGAGTGGTCTGCCCAGGGACGCAGAGTCCTGCTCCTCGCACGCAAGGCCATCTCCAGATCTGCGCTTCCGAGCCATCCCTCCGACAGCGCCTACGAGATGGCAATCAACAAGCAAGCCCAGTCCGGTCTTACGCTGGTCGGCATCGTTGGTATCGTCGATCCTCCTCGCCCCGAGATCCCGGCGGTCGTGAATACCCTCCGCGGCGCCGGCATCCGCATCTTCATGGTACGTTCGGTGTGGAGAAACGCGTAGGGACGAGAGACGCTGACTTACGACCAGGTCACCGGCGACTTTGCCCTCACGGCTCAAGCAATCGCGGCAGAGTGCAACATCATCAGCGTTCCCCGCTCGGAAATCGACGACGTCTCCGCTCTACACCGTCACACGACCGTCGACCCGTCAATCAAGCACATCATGGACGACCTCGAATCCTCCCCGAAACAGGCCATCGTGCTCTCCGGCCCGGAGCTGATGGCCCTCAACGAAGACCAGTGGGACCAGCTGGCCCGATACCAGGAGATCGTCTTCGCGCGCACCACACCCGAACAGAAGCTGCGCATCGTGCGCGAGCTGCAGGCTCGTCATCAGATCGTGGGCATGACCGGCGACGGCGTCAACGACGCCCCCTCCCTGCGCGCCGCCGACGTCGGTATCGCGATGGGATCAGGCAGCGACATCGCCATCGAGGCGGCCGACATGGTCCTCCTGGACTCCTTCTCCAGCGTCGTCGAGGCTCTCCGGTACGGGCGCATGATGTTCGACAACCTCAAGAAGACCGTGGCCTACCTCCTCCCGGCGGGATCCTTCTCCGAGTTCTGGCCCGTCATGACGAACGTCCTCTTCGGCATACCCCAGATCCTGAGCAGCTTCCTCATGATCATCATCTGCCTCTTCACCGACGCCGCGGCCGCCATCGCCATGGCCTACGAGGCGCCCGAGGCCGACGTCTTGCTCCGCAAGCCCCGCGTGCCCGGCCGGGACCGCCTCGTGGACTGGCAGCTCGTGCTGCAGGCGTACGGCCTGGTCGGCGTGCTCGAGACCCTGGCCTCGTTCGCCATGTCGTACTGGTACCTCGAACGGAACGGGATCCGCTTCGGAGACATCTGGTTCTCGTTCCAGACGCCCCCCGCGGGCATCGACGCGGACTTCTACCAGCAGAAGCTGAACGTCGCGAGCTCGATCTACTTTGTCAACTTGGTGGTCATGCAGTGGTTCAACCTGCTGGCCGTCCGCACGAGGAGGCTGTCTCTCTTCGAGCACCCGCCCGTCGGCAACCCGCGGACGCAGAATCTCTATCTCATCCCCGCTGTGGCGTTCGCCCTGGTCATGGTCTTCTTCTGGCTTTACGTCCCCGAGTTCCAGAGCACGCTTGGTACCGCCGTCGTGCCTGTCGAGTATTGGTTCTTGCCCATGGCCTTCGGTATGGGCATCCTGTTGATCGATGAGGCAAGGAAGTATGCCGTCCGGAGGTGGCCTAACGGTTGGTGCGCGAAGATGGCTTGGTGAACGAGTTGTTTGTTCCAAGGATTTCCGGGGTTGGATATCGGAAATACCCGCGTACCACGCACGTGGCTGGCTGAGGAGTTTGGGTGGCTTACTTTCGGTTTCTTGTTTGTATCTTAATCATAGCAAGCGAGCTGGCGCAGACTCGACGAGTCCTTGTTAGCTAGGTTCAAATTGTAATGTGCTACTCGAATCTGCTTCAAAGCAAGCCTCCCTCTCATGCTAGGTTCTCCAAGCCGCGAGACTTGATTATGGACGACGTTAAAAAGCCTAGTTCCTCCGCAATTGAGATGGTTTGTAGTATTTGCATGTCCGGTTCAACAATATCATCGACTTGTCCAGTATTTGTTCATCCGCTGCTAGGCGAGGACCGAACGCCGGTGTCAATCAATAAAGTCACATGGTGTATGCAAGTAGCTGACTATGCGGGAACCGCGACCTGGAGCTTATCATGTCTTACACCCCCCCTGGACACACAGAGTTCGTCACTTGAGCCAATAGAAGCACTCTCGAAGTCCTATTCAGGATACTCGCAAAACATGGTGCTCACAGGTCCGGCTAATTGATGTTGAAACCCGCCTACTCGAGCCAAAAAGAAATTGCACTTTTCGTCGTTCGTCCTCGCCCATGAGTGGTGATTCGATTCAAACCCGTACTGCGCAGCGCGTACATGGTTTCCCCGCGGAACGTAGGATGGCACATCGAGTTGCGCGTCTTCTATTTGTTATAGTTCAGATACAGAGGTTGGCCACAAAAGATCTTCGAGGCCATGGAAAGGTTATGATCTTCCTAGATAGTCGAACCACGTATGAACTGGCGACGCGCAAGCGATGTGATGACTTGCATCCTGCCATAAATGCAGCTTCAGCTACGACATGTGATTGCCACAAGATGTCAGCATCGGCATGACTGCGCCTTTTTTTATTTTTTTTAAAAAAAAAGTCACTGGGTCGGACTACCACTCATACTGATCTGGCAAATCATCGTTGGCGGGACGAGAGTACTTGATCATATATCGCCACTACAAATTGTGTACTTGCACATATAATAACCGGATTGGGTAAGGATTTCATTTCCAAGTTCTCCAACGCCAAGGCAGAAGAGATCAGCAAGGCGTTTAGACAAGTAGGATTCGAAACCTTAACCAAGCCAAAGCGACCGATATTCCGGGACTTCAGATAGGCTGCTGGTGAGACCCCGAAATTCATGTTGAACTGGTGTGGTAGCTTCTTACTCCTCTCCTGGGGATGCGCGACCGGGAATATATAAGCACTACTTACTTGGCGTCACTGACGGCGTAATGCGCGCAACGACGGGCGCGTCTGTGTCCCGGGTAAAAAGCCTGGTGTGTGTGAGTGCGTGTATGAGAGAGAGAGAGAGAGAGAGAGTGTGTGTGTGTGTGTGTGTGTGTGTGTGTGGAATAACTGAGATGAAAGCAATATAATACCGTCATTTATCAACCCAGTTCCTGGCAGGTCACTCCAGACGGTTCCCGGTCTCTCTGAAACATCGCGAATGAAGTCTCCCGGTCTTTTGTCCGCCGCCTTCAGCTCGTTCGAGGCGCGTAACGACACCAGCAACACCCTGCAAGAAATCGGAATTGGACCCACCATGGATTTGGCCAACCTGTACTGGGAGAATGCCCGTCAACTTTACGCCAAGCACCCCATCTTGTTGGAAATACTCTTCACAACGAGCTGGTGGATGCCGTATCTATTTCCGGCGTACAAGTATGTGCGGTCGCGAAAGCCGGCCCAGTACGCGAAGTTGCCGTACGAATCCCTTGCCGCTCACCTGATTCTCGGAACCGTCGTGATATCACGCTACTACTACCTGTACTTGGCCCTCGGAGAGTCTCCGGTCCCGGATCTCTTTGATCTCGTGACGGTCCTCGGATTCTCGGCCACAGGCGTCCATTTGTCGGGCTACATCGGCGAAGGAAACGTACCCGTCCTGATGGCCACTTTCAAGGCGATTGCGTTCCAGCAAGCAATCGCAACCTCCGCGGGGTACATTTACGGATCCGCGCGCTGGCATCGCGCCGGGATCAAGCTGATGGACGCCTTCGCCTGGGTCCGGTGGATGAGCGCGTACGGAGCCGTCCTCCAGGGTTTCAGAACGCACGGGGCCCGGTTCACGGCGTCGGGTCGTGATTTCTCACCCGCTCTGTCTGTGGGAGGGAGACTACCCCGCGGGGATGCCTGCGTACCTCGTCACGTCGTCCGCGCTCCTGGCCGTGGACAAGTGGGCGGCACGAAAACTGGACGGAAGGTGAGTTGCACTAGAAAACCGCCCCGAGCCGCACGCCACCCGATGATTCGCTGACCCTCTGAGCCTTCATTACAGGCCGGGATCCGTCCCCCGCGCTCTGGCGTATTGCGGGTTTGTGACCGTGGAGAAGAAGCATCGCGACACGGACGTGAAGCTGGGGAATGCGGAGAGCGAGGAGGAAGTGACGGGCGCAAAGCTGGAGTAGAAGACGAAGACGGCGCACACAGCATGTAACAACGAGCGAAGGTTGTTTCTGGGCGCGTTGCGGCCCCCCTCCACCCCCTCAAGTCGTCTTGGTCAGAACGCTTTGGAAACAAAGAGGCACAGGGTGGGACTTCTTGGTCGATAATTGACACATTGTTTATTGTCACATGTGAGTCATCAGAACGCTGAGCAGGATTCCAAGTTTCAAGATTTTTGTGCTTGGCTGCTCCGAGCTCGTTGTTGAGGAACACCGGACATGAAGATTTTTTTGCTTTCGATGGACCGTCACCGCATGGTAGTAGAGTGGGCTCGGCGATCATCCGAAGAATGACTGGAAGCAGTCGAGCTGGGGCGGGTGGAACAATTGCACGCAGAACCAGGTCCAATCCCAAGTGTTCCTTTGGTAAAAGGAAGAAGTCGCCTGGTATCCTTTTTCGGGGAAATGCTGGTCGCGAAAGGGGCGACTACATAGTAGAAAGCGAAGCCGATCGGCTTGCTCGGCGCGTCTTTCAAGACTTGCCAGGGTCTTCCCCTATGACCCAAAGAACACGAGGGGATCTCTGAGGCTTCCAGAACTTCGACATCCCCGAGACGACCAGCCTCCTTCACAATGATGTCACTGCACATTGTACGAGTGCCAGGGCTGGGCTGTCTCTTCATATCTTATGTCGCTATTATTGTCGCTGTTCTGGACGGGCACTCGGGTTCCAAAGTACATGGCCGGTTTTCTGAGCACTTGTCACCAAAAAGCGGCCATTTATCTTAGCGACTAGGTCACGGGATAAGAAAGAAGAAGAGGCCTTGATCGACTTACGCGGCACGCCGTTATTCTCGGCTACTGCTTGCGCGAGTCAGCCAATGTGTTCGTTTGTGACGTGGGTGGTGGCTCGCCTGGTCTACACAGTCCACTGATACCTGTTGAATCGTACCTGGGGGCAGTCCTCGGCCTTCGCTCGCATCTTGGCGACTGCGGGCTGCCGCCTTGGCTGTGCTTGATTTTCGCCGCATTCCATGGCGTTGAATATGTGATTGTCGACAAGTTCAACGACATTTGGTCCGAAGCGCCGGTAGACCTCCGGCGCGGATCCTGTATCCGCCCTTTTTGTTCACCGAATCGCCCACTGCATCCGAATGACACCCAGACGTGCATTGAGGCTCGTATGATGGATCTTCCATGTTGGCCACTGACCGCCCCCTTTTCCGCCCCAAATGCCGACTCCGCAGAAGTGAGTGATGGCGAGAGGGAATAAAAGCACCAAGGCGGGTCCCAGGAGGAGCCTTTCTGGGTGAGGCGACGAATGAGTGGGATGACCATTCGCCTGAGCGTCCCCACGACACGGACGTCTGGTGAAGCTATCGCCGTTACGCGCATGGGAAGGGTGTGGCCCTGTCTCGGTCGACTTCCGGCATGAGCCCTGGCCGACTTACCCGGTTGCTCACAACGGACCGAGTTCGGCATTAACCACACAGGCCCGCCTGCTACTCGACATCTTCACAAGCATTACGAGCATTTCAATTGTTAGCTCGCTACGTTGCGGGGCCGGCATGATCGGTAGGCCCCATTAGGTACTGATCTAACGTTTGGAATGCTTGCGGAGGTGTACCTCCTCCTGGGCTCCGATGGCCCTCCAGAACTATCTATCTATCCCTCCTCCTCAACGTTTCTCCATCTTTCGGCCCTCCACACGGCCCAGCTCTTATACACGGAGAAGTAAGCTGCTTTGAATAATGAAATCTGTCTTTGCGGCTAGAATCCCGCGGGGTCTCCGCACCTCACCCCACAAGCGTCACGATGAGATGAACGCGGTCAGTAGGTGAAATCCTTTAAGAGCGCGGCCGATCTCTCTGGCTATCAAGTCTGCTCTCCGGGTCTCCATCCCATATCTGTTGACTCTCTGTTGTTGCACTGTCCCTTTGACAAAACGGCTGTATTTTCCCCTTCCCTTTCATTAGAGTTCGGGCAACCTCCGTGCGTACACAACAACACCGGCCGTCGACTATGGGCGCAAGCTTCTTCGGGCTCACGGGCAGCGCCCTATCCACCCTCCAGCTCTCCCTGGTTGTCTGCCCTGCGTTCATCCTCTTCGGATACAACCAGGCTAACCTCGGAGGCCTTATCACGAACGAGGACTGGGTCAAGACCTTCCCCGAGATCGACACCGTGAACACGACCGGCTCCAAGAAGGACGCGAACTCCACCCTCCAAGGTTTCGTCGTCGCCACCTTCACCATCGGTGCCCTCTTTGGTTCTCTCTCCTGCTCCTGGTCTGGCAACAAGTTCGGTCGCCGCAACGTCATCTTCTTCGCCGGTCTCTGCTCTCTGATCGGCGAGGTTCTCGAGTGCTCGGCCTTCTCCCTCGCTCAGCTCATCGTCGGCCGCATCATCGTCGGTCTGGGTATCGGCCAACTGTCCTCCATCGTCCCGGTTTGGCAATCAGAGACCTCCAGCGCCCACAACCGTGGTCGCCATGTTGTCCTCACTGGTCTCTTCACCTGCATCGGTTACGTCCTCGAGAGCTGGATCAACCTGGGTTTCTGGGAGTTCAAGAACGGCCCCGTCACCTGGCGCCCTCCCATCGCTATCTCGATTGCCTTCTCCCTGGTCCTGATGGCGAGCATCTACTTCCTGCCCGAGTCTCCCCGTTGGTTGGTCATGAAGCAGAGGTCCGAGCAGGCCCGCAGCATCATCGCTGCCCTGCGTGGCCTCGATGAGACTTCCATGGAGGTCCAGGCCGAGGTTGCCGGAATCGAGCACTCCCTCGAGGAGACGACGACGGCCAGCCCGGCCAAGCTCACCGACATGCTCAAGATGGGCGACGACAAGCTCCTGTACCGTTTCGGGCTCTGCATTCTCCTGCAGTTCTACCAGCAAATGTCCGGCTCCAACCTGGTCTCCGTCTACGCCCCGATCCTGTTCCAGCAGAACCTCGGCATGAAGAGCGAGGCCTCCCGTGCTCTGGCCGGCGGCGCACTCACCTGGAAATTCATCTCTTCCTTCCTGGCCTTCTTCACCATCGACCGCTTCGGTCGCCGCCTCGTCTTCATCCTCAGCGGTGCCGGCATGGCCCTCTGCATGATGTCCTTGGCCATCACCACCTCCTTCCCCACGGACAACAAGGCTGCTCAGATCGCCGCCGGCTGCTTCATCTACCTGTTCAACACCTTCGTGCCCATCGGCTTCTTGGGTGCCAATTTCCTGTACTGCACCGAGGTCGCCCCCATCCGTCTCCGTATGGCCATGTCCTCCATCTCCACCGCCAACCACTGGCTCTGGTGAGTCTCTTGTTTCAAAAGCCACCGTCCATCACCCCAATAAACTGACATTCGATCCCAGGAACTTCATCGTCGTCATGGTGACCCCCATCGCCCTCAACACCATCGGCTGGCAGTACTACATCGTCTACGCCGTTATCGCCGCCTGCATTCCCGTCAGCGTCTACTTCCTGTACCCCGAGACCATGGGCCGCAACCTCGAGGAGATCGACATGCTCTTCCGCGAGTCTCCCTCCGTCTTCGCCACCGTGCGCTTCGCCAAGAACCGCCCCGTCGCGATGCCCCAGGAGTTCGAGACGGAGAAGACTGCCGAAAAGGCGCAGTACGTCGAGCGGAAGCCTGAGGACTCGTCTGCTTGATCTCTTGATACGAAGTAATGTATGGTCGGGGTTTATGCAGGTCAACCCCCATGAAAAGTCTTGGCATGAAAGCAAGCGGTAGTGATTTCAGCGAATACAGTAAAAGTACCAGTTCGGGTACAATTGATACCACAAGTTATGAACACCACAACAGTCTGTTCCCATCCTTGCAGTGAACGTCTTCCGAGTCTAAATTAGCAGCAAACTTCGGTGGCTGACGATCACCAACCTGGAGGAATGACGGAGGGTTTTCTGCTTAGGTGGAACGAAACAAATTGACCAACCAAAACGCAACCGGGAAGCCATCCATAGTCCAATGAGACGCTCTATGTTACGCAGATGCATCCGTACCTGGTCGATCTCGTGCAGCGTGCTGCAGCATTTCGGCGAGCTTGCCGGCCCACCAGGGGCCCCTGTCCCTACATGAGCGATCTTGGCAATGGAGATCTATGGGTTTTTTAAAACCAACGGACGAATTGTATACACCCCGACTTAGTATTGTGTTGTCTCTGAAGTCGTTCTCAGGGCCGATTCAACCTCGCGTTGAAATTTTGTCGGGCGCGTCATGCTGTCAGATCTATATATATTCGTTTTCGGGCCCACGACGACTGGTTCAGAGACTGAGTGAATGGTGGGAACGCCAAGACATCACGCAAAGTCGCATCCAAGGCCGTGGAGCATTCGGGATATGGTCGTGCAAAAAGCTTGAGCCTGGTCTGAGATGTGGTGTTCCCCATCACCAATCGGGGCAGTTCGATGCAACAACATAGCCGGTGCGCAGCTAACAGAACTCTGGACGGGCCCAAAGCAGCATGAATGAAACCAAACATTACATTTAACCAAAATGAGAACCATACAGTGCCATGTGATGCGTACCAATATTGTGTTTGAAGCTGTCTGTCTTACATCATGTCGTGCTCACATAAGTTGCTACGTGCATCACTCGAGAGTTATGATGGCAGACAGGAATATTCCGCGGTGTGATTCTAATCCCGGGCGAAGAGTGAGACTAGTAAGATCTCGTCAGATTTGATACGCTTCGCTTTGAGGGTTGATACGGTCTAAGAAGAAAAACCTTTACACACGCAATGCTCATGCGAGAGCCGACGTGGTACTTTTTTGAGGCTTGGCAGTTCGTCGTTCCCCAGTCGTCAACCTTGCTCGTTCTACCATGGTGATGTCTCGTCAATTGCCGACAGCCTGACCAACTTCGGCTTTCGGCTTGTTTGCTTCAGACGCTCATTCAAATAAGACTAGGGCTGAGGTTTGTCGTGTTTGACTTGAATTGACTTTATAGTCAACCTAGATCGACTGATGAGAGATTTGACTCGAGATAACGCGACCGGAGTATGGATTTTCCCCGGAACAGATCAGTGGTGGATACGACTGATTAAATCGAGTAAAGCAGATACTTTGGGGGGATGTCAACTAATTCAATGTTTCAAAGTTCGTGTCGTCAACCTTTCCGATTGGTTCTCATGAAAATTATGTTAGCTTTTCTTCGAGCTTTAAGGGGCTTCCAATTCAAAGCTATACTATGAAATTACGGACTTTTGGAGGACGTAAACAGTTCCGAGGCAGAATTTCAGTACACATAAAGGCCAGGAACAAGTTTTCAAGGTCAAGATTACGGCTTGGATTCGAATTTAGAATCAGACACCCAACCTGGTTACCCAAGCACTCGAATTACAGACTGAAGAGCATTCTTTTTGCTAGGATGCGACCTTACTCTCGGAGACTAGTGTTCTTGGCGAGCTCATACGAGATGAATGCTAAAGCCGATGATATTGTTTCAGTTGCGGCAAGAATTGTCCAGCCATTTCGGCACTAATTCCATTGTGAGACCAATTTATGCCCTTCCTTGCTTTTCCATCAGAAGTTGATATGCTTGTTCATCGCGGTTGGAGGGATCGGCTTTTTTCTACTTCCATACAGAATCGTCCGCCGTGGTTGAAGGGCATGCTGCTGACTTGACGCGGAAATTGGCACGTCTGAAGTGACTGGCGGCCTTCAGCCATTCAAAGATCCTGTTAAGGAGGTACAGACACCCCAAAAAAGAAAGTTATATTCTCCAACGATACAGTGGAAGCTGTTGATATTTTAAGCATTCTTCCAAGCCTTGTTAAGGATGTCCTTTACTGTCCAGGTCTTGATATCTGGGAAGATATCATTCAAAGTCTTCTTGCCAGCAGGGGGAATGTCGAATGTTCCGTTCTCAAACCACAAACCAAAAGATGCAGTCAGGCCCTGGTAAACTTGCTTAGGAAGGAAGGGGTACGCCGGGATCTGCCCGGGAAGTTCTGTTGTCTGCCCAGTTTTCAGCTTCTCCACGCTGTCGTGGACGACGTTGAACTTTGTGCCTAGAGTTCCGCCAAGTCAGTCATTTGCCAGGTCTCCCCTTCACTTGGGTGTTCTCACCTTTCGCAGTTTCTGCAAGCTCAAGGAACTCGTTCATAGTCACTTTGTCGCCAACAATGTACGTATCGGGTTCCCACTTCTCCAGGTCCAAAGCAGCCGCCACGAACTTCGCAACATCTCTTGTATGAGTAAAGGCGACTGGGGTGTTTCCAGATCCAGGAATGGCCGCAGCGTTCCCCGGAATGTCAACGACGAGAGTCAAGGGAGTCAAGTTCGACTTTTCAGCCTGAGGAGCCCAGTAATCGAGAAAGAAACCATTGTGGACAACAGTGTGCTCAAGATCTTTGGTCTCATTCCTCAAGACAGACTGAGCTTTGAGCTTGTGGGGGACTGATCCCAAGTCGTTGATTTGTCTTCGTGCTTGTCAATATTCGGCCCCAGCTGAGAGGTTTGGCATCCTTAACTTACCCCTCGTGATGAGGAATGCCCCAGCCACTGGAAATCATTCTCTTAGTCGTCTTGGATGCATCGGCCGCACGGATGAGCTCGATTTCCTGAGGGACTTGACCCGGCGGGGGCATCATGTTGATGGCTGACACCACTGTGTGTACGTTGTTGTCTTCAAGAGCCTTGGTTGTGGCTTCGATATTTCCGTAGTCCACGACAATGATTGATGCGCCTACTTGCTTCTCCACCTCGGGATTGGCCTACTTCCCACGTCAGTCTCACCCATACAATGAACCATTGTCATATTAGTAGTTCCAAAGGCGCTGTCTCACCTTCCTAGACAGAATCTTGACATCGTGCTTGCCAGTGGCGATTATGGCCTCAACAATGGTTCTACCAACGTTGCCGGTTCCTCCTGCGACTGCGATGACAGCCATTATTTACAATTCGATCAGAAGACAGCTGAGTTTGTTTCGATAAAGATTCAGGGGTGATTTCTTCTTCAGTTGAAATTCTTGCAGCACTGCCTGATCAACTAGAATTGGAGAAATTGGAAGCAATATATATAGTTACGAGCTTAGCTCTGTCACGATCGCTACTCATGTCGCAATTGACTCCGCCTACATAGGCGGACTCTTTTCCCCGCACTGATCACCTAATGTCAGATAGTATAGATTTGCAAGTCTTGGCAGGATGGAAACGTAGTGTTGCAGAAGAAATCTGCTAGAAACCTCTCGGCCACAAATTACTTCCGCCAGCATAGTGCCCAAAGCAGCGATGTTCCCACGTGTAATAGATTGCGACCGGGAAGTTCCTTGAGCTGTGTCTGTAATTACCAACTTACCTAATGTGGCCGTTCTCCGGAGGCATTTTGGTTCCGGGTCTTACGTGACCGGGCCAATCATGAAACTACGTCCTCTTGCCGTTCCTTGAATGCCAACCCCTTAGCAAAGCGCGTTCCTGAAGTTTACCCGGCTTAGATTCCGGCAATTCAGCTCTTTATCGCGGACTTTCGGCAGCTATCCGCGTCCGACGCAATTCGGCCTTGCCACATCACCGCCGGGCCGTACAAGTGGGTCGGTTTGCATCCGGGCTCATCGGACGTGACACCGAAACCGACACGACAAACTGGCACTTGCTACTCGGTGACTGGCTTGCAGTTGGTCACTTCAACGTCTCCACACAACCATGGACTCGGAATCAGTCCAAGAGGGACGGTCGCGAGATAAGTCTTCGCGTATTGGACAGGTATGAATTGGCCGTTCTAAACGGTACATTGTCACCCTAATTGTCCAATCAGCTAGCTGACACTCAGGTTTTCAAGGCCTGCCTCAGATGTCAATCTAAAAAGATCAAGTGTGATGGCAGACAGCCATCTTGTACGCCTTGCACAAGCCGTAGCCATGACTGTCAGTACCAGCAAGTGCAGCGGCGGCGTGGCCCGGGCAGGAGGTACGTTGTGAATAAAAGGTCTATCACCTCCGATGCAGTCAATAGACTAACTCCATTACCTTTGGAGTAAAATGTACATTCAAGCTCTCGAGGAACGCCTTTCAAAAATGGAAGCTGTAATGCACCAAGCTGGTCTGCCTCGCCCAGATGCGCCCCCCACTAGAGTATCCCCATCAGAAACCGATGCAGCTTCCGTGTCGGTAGCACCGCCGCCCCCGGTCTTCTCCAGTAATGCTGCTGCACCATTTCGGACCAGAACAGCAAAAGTTGAAGCTCTACGAGATTCATTCGATCAAATGCCAACAGATCAGCTCATGGTTGGTGTACAAAGGCATCAAGCAGCAATGCCTTCGACAGACCCGGGTGACTCGTCCGACAACGCCACTCCCAAGGCGCGTGCACCTCTACAGATCTTTGAACCCTCCAAGCAGGTCGCAGAGAAGATGCCTGTGTTTGCCCTGATTGCAAGTCGAATGAGGGAAGTTAACTCTGCGTCATATTGCTCCACTTTCAACAGACAGGTCTTTACTCCACGTCTCGACAGAGAGGAGGCCATCACGATGCTGGTGCCTCTGTACGATGATGTTGTCAGTAATTATCCGCTTCTCAACTTTCATTATTTTGTTCACCTCTTTGAAAAGCTGCCGGAAGCCGAGGATACGTTCAATAGCACTTCAGGCTGGGCTTACATGAACACCGTCATCGCTGTCGGAACGAGGTGGAAAACGATCAACAGCTCGTTTCAAGAAGTGTGCCAACTTGCATGGCCCTTCTTTAAAAACGCCTTCTCTGTCCTCACGGAGTTGATGGTGAAGGGCAGTGACCTTTTATCGGTCCAGGCAATCATAGCCATGGCAGTCTATATGCAAGGCACAACCTGCTCTCGGACGGCTGCTCTGCTCTCCTCTGCCGCGGTGAGATTATCGCAGAACGTTGGGCTTCATCGACAACCCTGCACAATGATGTCGATGTGCTTGCAAGATGTTGAGGCTCGCAGCCGAGTCTTTTGGGCGGCTTTCATCTTGGATAAAGAGATGAGTTTGAATCATGGACTAGATTCCATTCAGGATGATGACGATATTGAAACCGAGCTACCGACTGGTTTCGGGGAAGGGGTCGACATCCTGAATCTACGGGCAAAGCTTGCCATGGTGGAATCCTCGATCAGGAGACGACTCTACACAGCCAAGGGTCTCCGTCTGACAGACGATGGCGTAGTCAGGGCCATCATTGACCTTGACGCACTACTTGAGGAGTGGAGAACCAGTCTGCCGGTGATACTACAGCCCACGTATGACGCTCCCAAGACTGGTTCTGACGTGGCGCCCGACGTTTTGAATTTGCATCTGGCGTTCTACAGGTGTGCGCTCATGGTGCATTGGGCTGCCAGACGGCATAGCCAGTTCAAAACGGTTGCCGTTCTCTTAGGTACACCGGCAGGGTTTGAGATGCCCTTCATCCAGCTGTCGTTCTCTCAAAAGCGATGCCGAACAGCTGCACACGCAACTCTGGGTCTATTTCGAAACATATCTACGCCGCAATACTCTGATCTATGGTAAATCTCTCCCGTACCCTCGCGCGGCCAACGTACTGACGGGTTCCAGGCGCGTGCTGTGCTATCCTCTTTCCGCAAGCATATCTCTTCTAACAGACGTGTTCGAGAACCCAGGTTCTTCTCGCGCGCGAAGTGACCTGGGAGCCACAAGATCCTTTGCGCACTTCCTCCAGAGGTTCGAGAAAACAGAAGGCTGCGACCTCAAGCGCGTATTGACCGCGTGCGCCATGCTGCAAAGAACAGCGCAGTATGCTGTCGACGCCGCCCAAAACACCATGCGTGTTCAGGACCTGGTGAGCAGCGATAGCGGTAGCGTATCAATGATACCAGGTTTCAGTCTGAATGATGATGCACAGGTAAGAAAATCGGCGAGTGCAAGCCGAAGCGAAAAAGAATCTGACACTAGGCGCAGGCTATACAGTCCCTGCTTGGTGCGGCGACACATCCAATGTATCTGGTTCAGGGACTCATGGGAAATCTACCAAACCGAGACCAAAGTCTCACAGTGAGACTGGCTCACCTGCTCGGGACTCCCTTCGAAGGGGGCAAACCGGGCAGTCCGCTGGGATCTCAGCCGCTGCAGCCGGAGACGTACGGGTTCGGGTTCGGTCAAGGGCAGGCTGGGAATGATCCGACGGCAAACTGGTCCTGAAAAGCGAACGGCCAACGTAGAAGGTCGATTTAAAAGTATCACATTTCACGGTCCCAAAAAGACTAGTTAAAGCTCACACATATGGAGTAGTAGAAACGGGGAGAGGCCGCCGGTTCCAACACTAAGACACATCCGCAGCATCAGCGTATGTCTGCGCAAGGGGGCAAAGTTGGGTTGATTCGCATGTAGTCAGCGACGCGAGGGCTTTGTTATGCTGAGGCGAGCCTATTTTGGATATGTGCCATGTCCCTGCTCGGCAAAGTCGGCTGAAAGCACCCAGGACAGCGAAGAGATGAACCAGTGGGTTGAATAAAAGATAAAGATAATGAGATGAGATGTGCTTCTTCGAATAAAGGTATAAGATGTGTAGATGATACCTCCATCTCTGGAATCAAGCCTGAGTTTCCCTTCGGATTTGAGTACATGTACAGCGTATGTTACATGTATGCTGGATTTTGGTCTGGATTCGTGTTTCACCAAGCTCTGAAGCTAAGTCTCTCGCCAAGATTGATACGAAATCTCTGTCTTCCTTTCTCTTCTATGAGAATGGCGTCTCCGTCGACTTCCGGCTTGCCGGATCCTGCCGTTGCGCCCGGAGCTAGGGGCGGAAATGTTATCCTGATCAATCCTTCGACTCCTCGACACGCCACCTGCACGCCTCCACAGAAGCCATACAAAGCTTCGCTTTGGAACAACCTGTACGCCCAGAACAAACAGCACCCACCCATCATTGGGCACGCAAGGTCGTGCAGGCGATGTCTTCACCCGGCTGAAGTGTCTTAAGGCCCAGCTGCAGGTCCGGAGAGCACGAAATAGGCTCTCGCAATCCGCTGGCGTGATGTCAGTGCTCTGGTAGCAGAGCAGGTTACAAGGGAATTTCCATAAGACATCCGTACCAGCCCAAAAGCCATCTCAGTATCCTGTGGATCTAGTACTAATGTCAATAAATTCAGAGGATGACAAGGGACCTCTTGACACAGATCAGTAGTGATTGAAGGTGATATAATTCGTCGAGATGTATATTAGTCTGAAGGATCGAACTTTGGTTTGCACCTATATTTCTTTCTTCGACAGTCCAGATAGTTCCATGTACTCGTGATACAGGAGATCTTATTTTCTGCTTTCTCAAGAAATATCGGAGATGTCAGCTTGTTCATGCGGGATGTGTGATCAGAATTACATGAAGCCCACCGCAAGAAGACCAAAATGCAAATTAATGAATGTGGCGAGCATTTGCGTCGAGCTTGGAAACACTGGCCTTCTTTATGTGTTCTTGTATCTCTTAGTTTGATTTATTTATCTCCGCCATGGACTTGGCGTCAAGCCTTAGAAAATGGAATCTTGGCATTAGTTCTGCTGTGTCCATTCTTCACCAGCAACATGTCGCTGTGGTGCAACTGAAGATCCATGACTTACTACTGGGCCCAGTCGATAGGAGAGATCCCACTCACATATATCTGCACCTTCATGGGGTGCATAAAAGCCTACATGATTGGAATGCTTCATTACGGTGACAGCTTCGAGCGAATTCAGCCACACAAGTGGCTATTCACCCTGAGCTTGACCAAGCATTCGGAGGGGGTGCAAAGAGCGTTTAGGTGTATAGAAAATATTTCTTCTTAAGAAACAACAAGACATCTGAGGGCCAGCTCGATGGGTAGATCCAGAAAAGTCGCAAAACTATACACTCGTTGGCCATTCTTTCGCATTCGAGGAAACGGCTGGGAAGATGTGCTCTCGCTCCCCATACCATCCATACCGGGAACAAAATTAGAAATTACTACGCATTTGGCCGAAGACAGTGCTCTGCTTTTTAGATTCAACGATAAAAGCAACATAGCAACCTTCACGCTTTTTATTCGGTTGTTATAGTGCGAATGGCATGCACAAGAAATAAGCCAAGTGACAGAGTGATGCGTTTGAGATTGCTGTGATACGCAGCATAAATATCAAACTAACCTAATCAATCGCCGTGCTAACTATCCAAACAATACAAGACCAACGAAGTCTTGGCTGCAGTACATGGCCTCGCCTGGGGCCAACCACTTGTCACAACTTCTCCTCCTATTTATTTTCCTTGGCACGCACTGTTAGTGTGGGCCACCTACCCACACTAATTTTACTAATAACCCCCAAAACCCAAATCTCATAATCTCCCTACCCACACTATACTAGCTTCCACTAGTAGCACACTAGTATAGGTTTTTATACTATCTTTTTTCTTATTTTCTCCCTTATTAATATAATACTAGCTTAGGCTCCTAGTTACTTATATAAAGTATAATATAATTACTTATTAAGAATTATTTATTAAAAAGTAGAAAATATAATATATACTTATTATAAATAGAATAAAGAGAGTTATAACTAGCTAGAAAATACTAATTTCTAGGTAAAGGGATTTTAAAACCCCTAATACTATTATTATATTAATTTATAATATAATTATAAAAAATTCTATATTAAATAAAATTATAAATCTTTATAATTAATATTATTAAATTAATATAATTATTATTATAGTATTTAATATTATTATTACTTAATTCTAAAAGAATAAATAAAATATAAATATTATTTAATATTATATAAATACTTTTAAATTAATACTTATAATACTTATTATTAATTAATATACTAATTAATATACCCTGAATTATTAGGTTATAATTAAATATATTTCCCCTAAGGAGATAAATATTAATTACTCTTATTCCCTTTTCTATAAGAATAGAAATATTTTTACTACTTAATTTAGAATTAGAATTACCTAAGCCCCTATTAGTAAATAAGTTATTTTTTATATTAATACCCTTACTAGGTAAATTAATTAGCCTTATTAGAATTTAATTAGGGCTTAATTTAATTAACTTTATTAATCTTAAGTAGTACTTTTAAGATTTTAAGTTTACTAGAGTAGTTTATAAGAGAGAGCTTAATATTATAGCCAGCCTATCTAACAATGGGGTTCTACTAATAGAAGCTAAGAGTTAATACTAGCTAAATAGTACTGGGGCTTGCTAGGTAAAATCTTAAAGAGTAAGTAACTCTAGTGATTAGTTATAGTTATCTTAAGGTTTCTATAGTATAAAAAGAGACTAAAAGTATCCCGAGGGATAATTATAAAGTTGATTACTAAAGAGCTATAGAAGTATAGTCTTAGGGTAAACCTAAGTTTATACTATATATAAATCTAAGATAGTTCTCTTATTACTAGGACTAATATTTAATTATTAGTTTATAAGGGAGAACTACCCTTAATATATTAGTCTATACCCTTATTTTATTCTTAGGACTACTTATTAAAAATTAGTCTTTTCTTATTATTATATAACTTATATTATAGTTCTTTTATACTAAGTAAGTTCTAAATATTTCTATAATTCTATATATAAAGTATTATCCTAGTTACCTAGTATTCTTATAGGGGCTTCCTTATTAGTTATACCTTATAGGTTATAATATTAGGTCTCCCCTCTAAAGGTCTTATTCTTAAGACTTAGTATAAGTAGGTAATTAGTTCTAGATTAGGGATTTATTAATTATACTTCCTAATTTCCTCTATAATACTAATATTATATTAGGTTATATTTAGAAGTTTAAGTCTTAAAGGACTAAAACTAAGAATTTAAAGTATTAAGCCCTTTTAGATTTTATAGAATCCTAATTCTTATTAGTAAATATACTATATATTTATTATTTTTATATAAAGTCTATATATTAATTTAGTAAGAGTTCTTTTTACTATAGTACCTATATTATAGTAAAGAAACCTTATAATAGTATTTTAGTAGTATTTATTTATAGGTTTTAATTTTCTAAGTATATTATATTATTTTTTAATTTTTAAGTAATTTATAAATTAAATACTTAGTAAAAGGAGTAGAATATAAAGAAGAAAAAAGTAGGGGAAGAATTTATAACTCTCTATATTTAATTTACTTATTTATAAGTAAATATAATAATTATAATTAGTTATTTATTATATATTTATACTATTAGGAAAAAAGTTTATAAGTATTAGGAGGAGACTTTTTATAAGGGAATATAAGAAGTAAATAAAGTAAATAGTATTCTTCCTATATTAAATACTTATAAATAGAGGGCTATAAATAATTTATAGTTTATAAGTATAAAGAATAATTTATTTTAATTATTATTTAGTATTAATAATAAGTTTATTAATTTAGGTTTATTAGTTCTTAATAGTAACTAAAACTCTTCTTAAGTTCCTATATCCTTAAATAAGTAATAAGTACTTATCTCCTATTATTAACAATTATTAATTCTAGTATTATTATTTTTTATCTCTTATATTCTTAAAATATAATACTAGTTCTTATATATTATTCTTATATTTATAATTTTTCTATTTAATAAAGTATTATATTTCCTTTCTTTTCTCCTAAATATAATTAATAATTTATTTTACTTTATATTCTTATTCTAATTTAATTTTAATATAGTCTTATATTTCTATATTATATAATACTTTCTTAAGTAATAAAATATAAAAAACTAAATAATACTTTATTATATTTAATAATAAAAGTTTATAATTAATTAATAATTTTTTCTTAATAATTCTAAATAATTTAAGTTTTTTATAGTTTAATTTATTACTTAGTTACTTAATTTTAATATTTTATTAAATAAGGTAAATACTATCTCCCTCCTCTAAAATTAGTCCCTTAACTCTAG
>JAXISO010000259.1:0-56325 GCA_036785465.1 Colletotrichum agaves
TATTTATAATATATTAGTTAATATATTATAAACTAGGGTAACTTTTAGAGTATTAATATTAATAATTAAGTTAATAAGAAATATATACTTAGTATAAAAGTACTAAGTATTCTTTTTAAGTCCCTTAGTTTATAGTAGGGGCTTAAATATAATAGTAATAAATACCTTAGACTTTAGGGGAATTTTTATTTTATAAGTACTATTTACTCTCCTAATAATATTTAGTTTTTAGTAATATATTATGGGAGCTTTTATATTAAATATAGAGTAGAATTTTATAGTGGATTTTATAAAGTCTACTAAGATCCTATAATCTTTATAAAATAATATTCCTAATAGAAGTTTAGTACCTAGGTTATTAATTACTCCTATAGTAATAATTATATATATATTAACCTAGATGTTATTAATCTTGCTGGGAATATAGAAGTTAAATATAACCTCCTTAGTAACTTAAAATATTAACTTAATAACTATTATTTTCCTTAGTTCTATAGTATAGAATATTGGATTAGTTATGAATTTTATAATCTAAGACTTCTTAATAAGAATTATACTTACTCTAGTATTAATATAGACCTCCTCTATAGGGCTTTTTTTATCCACCTTAATTTAAATATATAAATAAGATCTCTTAGGTACCTTTATCTATTTATAAGGCTTTGGGATTATATTAATAACTTAGCCTTTATTAAACTTTAATATAGAAATAGGTACTTTATTAATAAAACTAATAAAGTTATTATTATTATTATTAATAGTCTAGTTAATATTTACTAGGCCTAGTACTTACTTATTAACTTATTCTACCTATATTATCTCTACTAGCTTAGTTGGCTCTAGTGGGACTTTAATAATATCTTTAAGGATATATTTATTATTAATAAGGTAATTTATTTTATTTTTGTCATTGTTTTCCTCTTAGATAAATTTGGTATTATTATTTATTTGCCCTAGTTAGTTATACTTAGTAATTCTCTTCCTATTTATATAAATTCGCGGGTTGTTAAATAGCTTTTAGTCCTTTTAGTTAATATATTTATTACCTTATTTATCCTAGTTATTTTATTAATAAGGATATTAATATTACTAAGGTAGCTACTAATTTTAATTATAACTCTATTAAAAGTTACTATAATTATATTAATTATTAGAGTTATTACCTTATATAATTTCTTTAATAGGTTTAGAGAAATATACCCCTAATAATAGGGCTTAGAACTATTATCTTATTATAATATATTTTTCCTCTACTATTTTAAGGAATTCTTTAATAGTATTCTTAGGTTTTAGCTTATAAAGGAACTATTAGAGGGCTAGGTTTATTATATTATAGAAGATTATGAGAAGCTACTATGTGGGTATTTAAGTTCCTATTTATACTTATTTATACTTAAAATAATTTTAGGTGAATTTGTGAATATTAGTAGTACTAGTAATATTATTTATAGTGAACTTATTAATTTTAAGCTATTTAAGTACTTTAACTTAAGTTAGCTTAAAATATTATTAGATTATTACTTATAAAATAATAAAATCTCCTTTTATATATTAGTATTATTCCTTAGGTCCAAGGTAATATTCCTATTAGTTTAGGGCCTGACCCCTTAGGAGACTTAGTTAATAGAAAATAATATTTTTAATAATATTAGAAATAGTAGCTTTAGTATTAAGGCTAGAAAACTAAAAGTTAACTTCCTTATAGTAGAGTATATTTTAATTATAGAAGATAACCTCTTTATTATACTTATTATCTAGGTTAGGCTAAAAAACTCTATATTATTATTAAGCTCTACTATTATAAAGTAAATACTATATATATAGAGGGCCTAGTTCTAGAGTAATAGTACTAATTAATTAGGATAAGTAAGTCTTAAGTAATTGCTCTAGAGACTACTCTATTACTCTTATAAAGTCTAGTGAACTAGTAGTGGAAATTCCTATTAGTAGGGTAACTAGGGGCTAGTTCTAGAATCTTTTATGGGGGCCTCCTGGGGGTAAAAAAGTGGGAGCCCTGGTTAGCAGTACTATTTATTACCCCGGTCTATTTATATTTACTATGGGTAAGTATAAATAACTAAAATTACCATAGTTATTTGGAATTTATAATAGGGTTAGTATAAATTTTTTATTTATTATTTTTAAAGCCTAATTTATTTTTATTAGGGGTTTTATAGGTCCCCTATAAGTTTAATTAGTAGGAGTAATAGTAATTAGTCTTATTAGTACTTTAGGAGGTTAACTTAGAGTTAAGGAACTTTACTAATTTAGTAGAGTATTTAGTTATAGTTCTATAGACTTACCCTAAATAGTATAAATTCTCTCCTTATTATTAAGTATACTTAAAGAGGTCTGTATTTTAGGGTATTCTCTAAAATGGATAAGTTCTTTAGTTATAATATTAAGGATCTTATTATAGAAGTAAGACTTTATAGGGAATTTATTATATTCTCTTATTTATACTATAAGTTATACTATATTATTATAGTTAATATTAAATTTATTAATTTTAGTATTAATATTAATATAAGTAATTATAGTAATATTAATCTTAAATTTACTTATTATTTACTAAAAATCCTTAAAATCTAAGTATTTTTATTAGTATAGAATAAGATTATGTACTATATTCTATATTACTAGTTTAAATACTAAGGATAAGTCCTCTATTATACTATTGGACTTCTTGGATATTAGGGGTAATCTCTCTTAGGTCCAGATTGGATAAGAGAACTTATTAATTAGAAAACTAAAAAGAAAATAAATGGTTGTGCTACTAGATATTATAGTCTTTCTACTAGAGTGAATTAGTAGTAGAATAATAGAGACTATGAGAAGAATAATAGAAAGATTACTAAGATGAATAATAATATGTATGATATGATGGATGATAACTTGCTTGAATTAATGAACTAAAACTAGGGATGGTAGCCTCCTTATATTCCCTGGGATCCTGTGGATTCTACTGTTCCTTCTGATAATGTTAGTGGAAAACTTGTGATAATACCCCTAAAATTACTAAGAATAATAATAATACTAAGGAGAAAGAGAAACTATAAGTTATTAGTAATATTAATAAGGAAAATATTAAGAATAATAAGCCTATTATTAAAATTATTAGTATTAATATTAAAAGAATAATAATAAGGAAGTTATTATTACTCCTATTAAAATTAAGAAAATAACTCCTTATAAAAATAAATTAATCTCTTTATTATTTATAATAAAGTTAAAGATTTATACTACTAAAGTATTTATTTACTACCCTAATAAGAATCTCCTTTAGGAAATTTATACTCTCCTTAATAAAATTACTCCTAGTACCTCTTTTATATCTTCTATTAATATTATATATTATATTTAAAATACTTATAAAAAGACCTATACTATATTTCTTAATTTTAAGGCCTACTTATACTTTCTCCTCTCTTATACTTAAATCCTTACTATATTCTTTACTATTAAGAGTAATTATACTAATAATCTTATTACTAATTTTTTTATTATTATAAATTATATTAACTTTTTTTTAATTACTTCTCTTATTATAATTTATAATATTATAATTACTAATTCTATTATTTACTACTAAATTTAGGTTATAAGAAGTAAAATTAAGAATATCTCCTCTTATATTAATAATATTACCTTGGATTTTAATAAAATTACTAGAGGAATTTATAATAATATTATAAAGAGACTTAATAAAATTAAAAATACTAATAACTCTAATATTAATACTTACCTTATTATACTTAAGGCTAACTTAATTACTAAGAGCTCCCTCTCTATATACTTTAGTATAATTACCTATTATATTAATACTAAGACTACCTCTCTCTATACTAAGATTACTTCCCTTCATAAGACTATAAGTAATCTAAAAAAGGCCCCCAAATATAGTACTACTAATAACCTTCCCACCTAACTCACTAAGGCTAATTATATTAATATAAGTAATATTTTTAAATCCACTAAGTAAATTTATATAAATATACTAAGGAATATAATAGAAATATAGGGATAAAAACTATATAACTAGAATTAAGTAACTAATCAAGCTAATCACTTTTTTCAGGGAGGGGCAAATATTATAAGTTTTCTACTAATATTATTAAAAAGAACAGTAGAATCCACAAAATCCCAGGGAATATAAGGAGGCTATTATCCCTAGTTTTAATTCATTAATTCAAGTAAGTTATTATCTATTATATTATATATATTATTATTCATCTTAGTAGTCTTTCCATTATTCTTCTCATAGTCTCTATTATTCTACTACTAATTTACTCTAGTAGAAAGACTATAACAAGAACTTTAATTAACTTAGTAACTTATTATTACTTCTAAGTAATATTTATTTCTTTTACCTCCTTAATTTAATTAATTAATACTACTAATTATTCTCTTAAGAGTACTAAGCTTAATAATTATATATTAATATTTAACTTAAATTAACTCTCCTTAAGTAACTAAAAATTAATTTTATAGAGTTATTTATCTCTATTCTATAGAATAAAGTCTATTAATAACTCTTCTATAATTAAGTCTAGGTTCTTAATTTTAAGTTATTTAAATATAAACTAAAATTCCTATTAATATAATTAGTTAGTATTCTTAATTCTTGGATTATATATAATATTCTTATTAAAAGTAATATTATAGGTTTAAAGAACTTTACTTAATAAAGGTACTTAAATTTAATAAATATTAATATTATTATAACTATAGAGATAATTAATATATACCCTTAGTAGAGTTTTATTTATATATTATTTATTCCTCTTATAGGTTTTTATTAATAAATATACTTAATATTTATATTTCTTAAAATAGTTAACTTATAGGAGCTCTACTTAATAATAGGAGGTATTTAACTATTTATTAAGTTAATTATTAATAAAACCTTCTAAAGTCTTCTATTCATAGTAATAATAACCTAGCCTATTTACTAAATAAATTACTATTCTAATAAGTTCTAATACTATAAAGTTTAAGAAATTATAATTAATATCTTAGAGATTTTATAATTATAAATATAATCCCACTATACCTCTTAGTAGAGTTCTAAGTACTTATATAGTCTACTAATTTTTTAATAAGTATTCCTTCTATTATTACTTAAATATTAAAGGTATTCCTAAGAATTATATCCTAATTAAGTTAAATAATAAATACTATAATATTATATTATTATTTAAAATAAATAATAATTTTTTATATTACCTAGAGGCCCTCTTTCCTAGTTCTTAGAGTTTATCCCTAGATAAAATCTAATTATTAATTTATAAATAGTAAGAAGTATTTCTCTCTATTATAAGTATTACTTATAAAGAAGAAATTAATAATAATATAGTTCCCTAATACTATAGGCTAATAATTAAGAGGTCTCCTTAAGACTTATTAAATTACTTTACTAACTATATAGACTTCATATTTATTCTTAATAATCCCCTTTAATTTAATACCTATAGTAGTTTTTATTATTTATTCTAGGCCTCTCACACTTAGGTAGCCTAGTCTTTTATATTATAATTAAGTTTTAACTTTTAAGAATTACTTATTCTTAGAGAATTTAAACCTAGTATATAATTAATTATTATTTTTAATATTGAATTAGACTTACTTAGGTTTATTCTCTTTTTCTTTTTAAGAATAATACTTAATAATATACTATCCTAGTTAATAAGGAGTAAAATAGAGAACCTCTCCCTTTTTATTTTTAAGGCCTAGGATTTTAGTAGTAAATATAAAGCCTTTATCCTAAAGGACCTTTACTAAGAGTAATATTATTAAGTATAATAAATAATACTATATATTTAGAGTTAGTATACTCTTCTTTCCTATACCCCCTTAATTAGGCTTAATTTTTATTTTATTAATTACCTCTATAATAATTATCCCTCCTCCTATAAGAATTTACTTTTACTAAGTATAGTTAAAATTACTTATTTAATTAATATTATTATAAATATAAAATATAATTCTATAATTAATAATTATACTACTCTAGAGAGTATTACTAATAATAAAATTTACTTATTTAAAAATATAAAAGGAGGAAGAATAAACTAATTTATTATTATTTTAAGTATTCTAATTATAGAGGGATATATTTATCTTATTATAATAATCTCAGGATTAAAATCTAAATTATAATACTTAATAATTATTATTATTATTATTCTTCTAGTTATTAAATAATAATAATTTATTACTTAATTACTTAATCTCCTTCTTTAGTTTCTCCTTAATACTCTAGTTCTCTAGTCTATTTAATTATACTTATCCAGCCTTAATATATTTCTTATTTATTATAGAATTAGGGTTATATAAAAACCTTCTCTTATATAAATTTAAATAGTAGTATTCTAATACCTAATAGTACTTATAATATACTAAGTACTCTAACTTATTATACTTCCACTTCTTCTTCTCTAAACTTTTTAAGTTTTTATTCTCTCCCTACTAAGTTATAAAATTTAAGCTCTTAAACTACTTTAATAATAGAGACTTAAATAGTATAAGTTAATTAAAGTAAAATATTTATACTTAATAATAAAATTAGTAAGCCTATTCTATACTTAGTATTTATATAAAAGAAAATTAATTATTTCCCTTCTTTTATTCTTTATTTTTATAATTATTATTTAAAAAGAAGAAAGTAGTACTAATATAATAATTTAGAACTATCTCTTTAATAGTATTTAGGAAATTTAAGACTTAAAAAGTAGGACTTATTAAGAATAATATCTTTACTATTATAATTTCCTCTAATATTTCCTAATAAGTAATTAACTATTTAAATACCTAGGATTATTTAATTAATTAAAAGTAGGTATTATATTATTAGAGAATATAATATTATTTTAAGAAGTTATTTAATTAGAGCTATTATTATAGAGTCTTAAAAATTAATTAAGAATTAAGCTAATTAATTACTTAACTAAAATAAATCTAATTAATTAATATTATAATATCTCTACTTAATTTAATTAAGTTATCCCTAATATACTTATAGTCCTCTAGTTAACTTTAATACTTAAACTTAATAATTTAAGCTCTATTATTAAATAATAAATTATTATCTAGTAATAATATAAAAGTAGGCTTTTTATTATTAGTAGTTTTATTTAAATTAATATACTCCTTAACTCTATACTAATTAGTAATTATTATAATATAACTAAATTATTTAACCTAATTATTATTACTATATAAGTATAGGGTATTTATATTTATATTATTTAAGCTTATTTTAAGCTTCTCTTATTTAGTAATTAATTTAAGGGATTTTTATTACTTAGTAGGAAATTATTTTCCTCTCTTTCTAAGTCTTTCTTCTATTAATAATTATCTTAAGGGGTGCCCAATTAATCTCTTTAAATTTCCCCTATTTATTATATATTTAATATAATTACTAGTAATATTATATAACTAAATTAAATACTTAGAGTTATAATAACTTCAATTATAAAAAAATCTACTCTATAATTAATTTATAACTTTAATTATTATTAGAAAATAACTTCACAATTTGAAATACTCTTACTAAAAATTAACTAGGCTTATAATTATTAAGCAATAGTATAACTAGCAATCATAGTACAAAGTATAAAACTGATTAATTGATGTATAATTAACTAATATACTAAAAAATGGTGCATACACTAAGAAAAAGGAGGTTGCATGGAGCTAATGCAAATATCCCATATTTGGGCGTAAATGCATACCTCTGAACATCCAACTCATGCATCTCGCTTATGGTGATGTGGGCCTGACACGCTGCAACTGCGCAGTAGTCGGCAGCAATTGAATGTCCATAACATCACAATACATTTTAAAAGCACAAAGCCGTTCGAACTGGCTCACGCTATGAGTTGTTGAACTCGCAGGTAACGGCATGCAAAAAAATTCGCTACTGTCATGCCACAGAAACTATTGCTTATCTACCGCGTTGCCCAGACTTTCTCATCCCGAAATTATCATTACCATTTTTTCCGCCGGTACCAGTCTCTTCCATCTAACTCCTCACAGAAAATCCTTGTCGTATGCTATCCTGTCGCTTATATTTCTGTTGTGGTGTCTCATTTCGAACTCGATGTCGCCTGCCTTATCCCCCGATGTACAGTCCTGATCTGAAAGGCATGCTTTTAATACGCGATCTATCATCAGACGGCTCGAGCTGATGATAGCCCGTTCGTAAGAAACACGCGGAGCAGGATCTCGATGCTGGCATCATTCAAGGGTTTTAACGTGACAGTTCGGTTACCCGCCTTCATGGATTAATTTCTTGGAGGTAATTCCGCATTGCCGGTTCGGGATATCCTAGCGAGCCTTCACGTTTTGCGAGTCGAAGCCAAGGGTGTAGCCATGTGCGAAATGAGACATCGTAAGAGCAGAATGGCGGCAGCGATGTTCATTGATGTATCAAACATCCGCGAGACCAGTGACCTGAAGTGCTTAAACGGGGTCTGGACGTTGTGATGAGGACGCGGGAGCTCGTCCTCAAGAACGCGAAACTCTTCGTACATAATGTAGTTGTTGATTTTCGTGCCCTTGGCGTTTCGCGAGGTAGTGGCTTACCACATGACAAAGCTTCCATTGGACAGCTGTTGAGCAACAGTATGGCCAGCGATCATGGTACGAATGATGAAAATTGATGTAACTAACTAGGAAAAAGGAGGTGGCATGGAGCCAATGGAAATATCCCATTTTTGGGCGTAAATCAGCTCATGCATACCTCGATATGGCGATGTGGGTCTGACAACAGCTTAACTCTCAGCCTCTGCACCATCTTGCAGTGTGAAGGCACGGCGGTGAATGTAGTTTCTTCTTCGCCGTGAGTGATTCTTAAGACTCCTTTACCGACGTCGCAAATAAAATAAGATAAAATCCATTCACTCAACTTTCCTTGAATATAGTGTATAAGTTCATCATGTTGGAGTTCCATCAATAGGGGAAATGCTGAGGCCCTTGAAGCGCCTTACATCAGCAGAATCCACTTCATGGACAGCCGAAGCAGCGTGGAGAGCGGGCCGAGATATTCCGTTATCCAGATAGGTAGGGTCGGGTCTGGCATGGGGCTCGCCGCGGGGAGAATCCGCAGCATCGGAAATAAGTTCCTTGACAAGAACTAGGGTCACCCAGCCACCACTCAGGTCCTTTCGTTCAATATCGAGATAAACCAGGGCTACCCAAGCCTGCCCAGCTCTTTTCATCCAAAATAACGGCTGGTGATTCGTCGGCACGGAAATATTCAATAGAAAGCCAGAGGCGATGACAGCAGCAGCTCAGGACTTCAGACGAGACTGCGCTACACTGTTCGCGTCGAAATCGATACTTCGGACGATCAGTCCTGGAGACTCCGGATCGGTGACAGGGGCACCGGCGGCGGCTTTGTGATCTGCTGGTCCCCATGTTTCCTCGACAAAGAGTAAGAATGGGTTCCAAAAAGCCCTCATCTAGCGCGTAAAACGGAGAACCGAGCCACCGAGGCGTCAATTGAGAATCAGCTCCCAGGCGCTCTCGAAGACCCTAAAGGAGTGCTAGAAGGCCGTCTGCAATCTCATCAGGTTGTCAACCAATGTCACCACCACACAAACCCCGGCGAACCATTCTCCTCTCCCCTCACCTCCACAGCCCCTTCGGATGTCGCTACCCCAATTTAGGAAGGTCGACGAACGGCCGCTGGGGCTGCGGGCTGCCTTTTGTGTCGTGATAGCACGCTATGCATTAGAGCGCCGAATTCCCTCTGGTTTCCCTTGGCTGGGCACCACCCACACCCCCCCCCCCCCCCCCCCCCAAAAAAAAAAAAAAAGCGTCACCCGAAAGTCCCAGGATGGAGCGCACACCCATGTATGCTGATATGGGGGGATAATTAGATAGAGAGAGAGGTCGGAGGAAAAACGAGTCACCTCATTCTGTTGGTCGCACCGAACCATCTTCTCCACGGCTCTTCGTGTGCTCGTTGTGGGCATCCATTGGGCGGCAGAGCAGACCCTTCAGGAGCCAGACCGACCGTCTCCCCCACAGCAACGACAGAAGCGCGCCCTCGTGGTGATCAGCGGAGAGTGGGATTTTATCCTTGTCGCGTCGCCTTCTTAGCCTGCAGACTGCCGACCGGCACCACTGTCGCCGCCATCTTTTCGCTTGATTTGATTTAAAAGAAAATAGCCCTTGGCGCCCGCACTCCCCAGTCCCGTCGTGGCCTTGGGGCTTTCTTTCGTCCTTGCCAGGTTTGCTTATCACGACGGTCGCCCTTCAGCCCATCCGCAATCGGCGCTGTATTCTCTCACCTCTCATTCTACTCTGTCGATAGTAGAGCGAAGGAGAGAGGGACTTCACGCCCTCGCCCATCGATCACGATGCCGTCTTTCTTTCGCAAGCGCGGCGAGCCGGAGGAGATCACGCCGTACCCCGCCCTCGAATACGATGCCGAGGCCACCGGTATTGAGCCGCTGAAGGCTCTGGCTCAGTTCGAGAAGGCGCACAAGCTCGATCCGAACATGCCAATCGACGAGCTCAACGATGTCGACACAGCGCTTGCCACAGGAAACGCTGAGAAGGGTCTGGAGATCGAGCAGGCTCTTATGGAGGACAACTCGCCTTATCCAGAGGTACGTGGTGAAGAATTGCGCCCCACTACATGGGAGAGGAGGACTGTGGGAAAGACAAGGGCGCAGCGAGAGAAAATCGGTCGATTAGCTGACGTCCTGCCAAGGTTCGCGCTGTGGTACGGAATTACGACGTCGATTTGCCTGCCAACACGATCCGCGCATGGGTTATCGGCATGCTGCTCTGCACTGTTGGCTCCGGTGTCAACATGCTGTTTTCTCTGCGCAATCCTAGCGTCACAATCACCACTTATGTCGTCCAGCTCATCGCATATCCATTGGGTCGCGGTTGGGATCTGATCATGCCCGATAAGGAGCAGAACATTTTTGGCGTCAAGTTCAACCTCAAGCCCGGTCGTTTCAACTTCAAGGAGCACGTTATTATTGTTGCTATGTCAAATGTAAGTACCGAAGAATGCGAATTGGTGGGGTCCCATACACCTCGAGTGCATCCAACTCAGGGTTTGAATATCGCGGCGCCCAAAACACCCAGATTATCTAGACAAAATAGACAGTACTGACATGACAGTAGGCTGCGTATGGAGGTGGTGTGTTGTATGCGACGGATGTCCTACTTGCGCAGCAACTCTTC
Organism: Colletotrichum agaves; assembly: GCA_036785465.1. Lineage (NCBI taxonomy): Eukaryota > Fungi > Ascomycota > Sordariomycetes > Glomerellales > Glomerellaceae > Colletotrichum > Colletotrichum agaves. Next base: position 11,209 of record JAXISO010000259.1, read on the forward strand.
TACAAGCAACACTTCGGTTGGGCTTTCCAGCTGCTCTTCGGCATCACGACTCTTTGTACTGGCTATGGCCTTGCTGGTCTGGCACGCCGCTTCCTTGTCTGGCCCTCTGCCATGATCTGGCCCTCGAATTTGGTTAATTGCGCTCTGTTTTACACTCTCCACGACCACTCGGGCTCTGACCCTTCTAAGACGAACGGCTGGAAGATTGGTCGCTACCGCTGGTTCCTCATCGTGAGCGGCGGCGCTTTCATTTGGTACTGGTTCCCCGGTTGGATCTTCCAGGGCCTCTCATACTTTACCTGGATCTGCTGGATTGCTCCCCAGAACGAAGTCGTCAACAAGGTTTTCGGTGGTCTGTCGGGCTATGGGCTCATGCCCATCTCATTCGATTGGACGGTTATTTCAGGATACTTGACCTCACCCCTGATCCCGCCGTTCCACGCTATTGCCAACGTCATTGCGGGTATTCTCATCTTCTTCGTCGTTGTTTCCTCGGGCATCCACTTCTCCGGCACGTGGTACTCCAACTACTTCCCCGTTCAGAGCTCCGAGTCGTTCGACAACACTGGTGCGGTCTACAACGTTTCCCGCATCCTCGACGCCAACTTCCAGTTCAACGAGACGGCTTATAACGCCTATTCCCCGCTCTTCCTGCCGACCCAATTCGCCCTTGCATATGCTCTATCTTTCGCTGCCGTCGCCGCTGTCGTTGTTCACGTCGTCCTCTACCACGGAACCGAGATCTGGGGCCAGTTCAAGCTAGCCCGTCACCAAGAGGACGATGTCCACATGCGACTGATGAAGAAATACCGCGACGCCGAGGACTGGTGGTATCTTGGTATGTGTCGCATGTACTTGGAATCTTTCGTTCATGTTACTGACCAGGTTCTAGCTCTATTCGTCGTTATGATCAGTATCTCCTTTGGCGTCGTTGCCGGTTGGCCAACGGGCTTCCCTGCATGGGCTTACGTCGTCTGTATCTTGATTCCCGTGGTCTGGCTTATCCCCATTGGCATCGTTCAGGCCATCACCAACATTCAGCTCGGTCTCAACGTTCTTACCGAGTTCATCATCGGTTACATGGTACCTGGTCGACCCCTCGCCATGATGATGTTCAAGAACTACGGCTACATTTGCATGTCGCAGGCGCTCTACTTTGCGCAGGATCTGAAGCTCGGTCACTACATGAAGGTTCCTCCTCGCACAATGTTCGCCTCTCAGCTCGTCGCTTCTTTGTGGTCTGCCATCGTCCAGATTGCCGTCATGAACTGGGCCCTCGGTGCCATTCCAGATGTCTGCCAACCAGACCAGCCTAGCAACTATACCTGCCCTGGAGGACGCGTCTTCTTCACTGCGTCCATCATCTGGGGTGCTATCGGACCAGCTCGCATGTTTTCTGGAAACGCCCTCTACTCTTCCCTACAGTGGTTCTGGCTTGTGGGTGCCATCACCCCCATCATGACTTGGTTCCTCGCCCGAAAGTGGCCCAAGAGCATATGGCGCTACGTCAACACGCCGCTCCTCTATGGTGGGTCGGGCTGGCTGCCGCCCGCTAGTGTCTACATCTACCTCTGCTGGGCTCTTGTCGGTACAGTGTTCAACTTCTTCATCAAGCGACGCTACACCGGCTGGTGGCTTCAGTACAACTACATCACCTCCGCAGCGCTTGATTGCGGACTCATTGTGGCCACGCTGATCATCTTCTTCACGTTGTACCTGACATCGGCCAAACCGCCGCAATGGTGGGGGAACGTCGACGTGTTCGAAACAATGGACTGGAAGGGCGCTGCCATCAAGACGCATGTCCCACCCGGCGAGACCATCGGGCCCAGCACCTGGCCGTAGGCGGTCGAGGTACGTGTCGATGACAGGGAAAGAATTAATGATGTTCCAATTTGCCCGGAATCGAGGAGTTTGGGTGGCTCGAATTTGTTACCGTCTAATGGCCTATTAGGAGGAAGGAGTCTCTGGATCTTTGTCGCCGAAACTGAGAAGTGTCTGTACGGCCGATGATACCTCGCCGTGAATGTGCTTGCACTTTTGAATCTAAGTATGAATCAATGAATTATCAAGACTTTGGAATGAAGAGCTACGATGCGTATTTTTGGGTACTTCCAAGTTTCGACGTTAAGGTTGTCTGTTACAACGGATTCCCCCACCTCCTTCCAACCTCGCGGCTGTGGGGGCTGATGGCCTGCCTGAGCAGGTGCTCTTGCCTTGGCACAATTACCTTGATGAGAGGTAGGTACTACCCTTTATAACGAAACCAGCTTGAGGTATTCCAAATCATCAAATGAGGTAAACGCCTTCCACAGGTCACCACCGCCTTACTCATTCGCGCTCTGAAGTATTCTTTGCGGTCCCTCATCCTTCACCACCTACCTTACCCGCCACCTCTACACCTCGATCCACTACGAACGTCTAGACCGTCTGTCGACATCAACCGGGCATGCACCTTCTTTGTCCATAGGCCCTAACAATCTCGGCTATACGTTGAACCTCGTCATTGTCTCATCGGCAACGCTGAATTCTTTAAAGCCTTAGAAGCCATGGTTTCGACTGGTTCTTGACAACTGAAGAACTGATTATTCCCCAAAACTATCAGTGGCACCTCACCTAGCACTTCTGGCCGATGAACACCAACAATATGACTTCGCACGGACACTCGAGGGGTTCCGAGGTCAAATCCGGCGGCGCGCCTTTCGACGGAGGCTCATTCTTCCCGGGCTCGTTCGGAGTAGCGCCTTCTCACGAGTTCGACTCCGCGGACAGCACTTGGAAGCAGTCCCTGGCCCGCTACCAAGTTTACGGTCCCCTTTACGAGCTTTCTTTAGCGAGAGAGGAACAGAAAAAGAAGCAAAACCCGACGGACAAGGAGAAGACGGAAGGCCAGAGACAAAAGCAGCGGCTTGCCGAGAAGCGGAAGGAAAGAGAAAGGAAGCGGACGGAAAGAGAGCAAAGGCAGGCCGAAAAAGAGTCACGGAAAAGGGGCCGACTGGGGCGGTTTGTTCGTCGAGCGCTCGGCCGGAGTACTCGCAAGGCAGAGGAAGACGACCACGTGTACGACAAGACGGCCGCAGACGATAACGCAGCAGCCACGGACGACTAGGAACAGCGGCGATGGAGGATAAGAGAATGGACAGGTAGTGTGGAGCATGGTTCCGAGGATATCCCGTGGGTTGGCCTGAGCTAAAGGTAGTATTCCTTCCGAGTAATTCTCACCCGAATAACATCCTACTTATTCTCTCTCCTAAGAGCCTAACGCACGACTTCGCCGAGCTTATAAAAAAAAAAAAAAAAAAAAAGACTTCGTGAGATTTGCTTGTCTCGATCCGTCACGGAAGGGAGCATGTTGGAACCTTGTGCCTCTTGTCCTTAGATTACAATCACCGGCCGAGGCTTCCCCACGTGTTCCGCCGAATGATGGAGTGCCGAAACTTGTCATATATCTTATGGGAGGGGGGTCGCGATCGGGGGGTAGTTCTGGAACCGAGCCTCAAAGCCCGCAACGTAATCTGGCCCAGCCCAGGTCCCCAGCTATCTGGCCTCTGCAATCCCCGAGGGGGGGGGGGGCGGGGGGAGGGGGCAATTATTTGTGTTTCGCGGATGTCGTTAGATAACCCTATTGTCTGGAAAGGGAGCCATTTCGGAAGACAATGGCTGAAGGCCGCGATCCAAGAAATAAAAGACATCCCTGGCTCAACAAAAATGATCAGCAATTGTCTCACCCTGGGGAATGGTCCCCTCAAGACATCATCTCAGTTCCCGGGGATGGTATTGACCAAGAAGAAGCAAAGTAATGGTTAGGAGAAGAAGGGAGGAAAGGAAGGAAGAAAAAGAAATTCATTCCCCTCTGAAAATTGCAAGATTTGTTTGTGACAACACGCCAAAGGAGGGAGATTGTGTAGCGGCGCACAAAGATTCCACCCTGGAACAAGGTGAGTCAACAAAACGCCGGGTAGGAAAGACAAACAGCAAAGCAAAATTTCGCAATCTCAGACAGCTCTGGGCGAGATCGCCGCACAAACAAGAATCGATAGATTTGACACAATAACAATAAATAAAAAAAATTAGATAAAGTCTCATTGACTGTGGTATAAAGCAGAGGCAAGCGGCACCTCCTTCTTGTTTCCCGCGGGAGGAAACGGATCGCGCGTTTGTCTTGTCTTGTCAGGTCTACCTACACTCATATTTACTTTGAGGAGAAGAGGGAAAGGAAGAAAAAAACACACCAACCAATACGAACCCAAGACTTTTCATCTTGATGCCTGCGTGACTGGACACAACGAAGGACTTTTCACTCAAGCCTACTCATCTCACAGCAAGGGGACACCATACCATGTCATTTACAAGAAGAAGCAGTAGAACCAGAAGATTTTATACGACCCAGCATCGCACCAAACCTACACTCTTTCCTCTACCACCTCAACGCTGAGAAGGTTTTTTTTCCCCAATCATTGGACTGTCGAAGCAACAACAACACCACGTACTCAACTTTACATCATAACAACGACGCCAGAACCTTTTTATTTCTCACGTCACAACTTGAAACCGTCGAACCAACACGCGGACCGAAGACACCCCTCCCCGCCCCTTTGGTGAAATGGGACGAAGCGGATACGATACGACATGGCTGCGGGTCGACCGGCCCCGTGACCTCCCTCCCCGTGGTAAGAAGACCGGGGACGGAGCCGCGGGGTCCGTGCCCGACAAGCCGGCTCAGCAGAACCCGACGGGCGGGAATGGTGGGGCCAAGGCCTCGGGATCGGTTTCGGATCGGAATGGACAGGGGTGGGGGCCTAACCAGCCGAAGAAGTGAGGGAAATGGCTATGAGTTCCGGGGGAGAATCCAAAAAGCCAGGGGGAGGGGGCCGCCATCTGCGAGAAGACGGAAGCCCGCTTTATGCTGGTGAGATATTCCCTTGTGTGTCGTTGGAAACCGTACGAAGCCACGTTCTGACTGTCGAAGAGTTGAGCCAGGTGTTCGTTCGGGTTGGAGAAGCGCCTTGAGAACCTCCTCATGACACACAGCGGGTAGGTTGAGTATTCTCTTGCTGCAGCCTCCTTTTCTGGGTACTAACGGTCAGATAGCTTCGTCGGAGAAAACCGTGTGCGTCATTGGGAAAGGCGGCTCTTCGATGACCCTTGTTTGCGAGGGAATCGCAACCCTACGAGGCCGCCTTCGACTACCGCACGCATGCGCTACTCATGGACAGCAGCACCAGCCGCCAACCGAGCGTACTGCCCTAGGCTTCTCGATGGGTTGAAGTCTGCTACGGGGTCGAGGCGTGTCTGAAGGCAAAGACCAGAGAGACCACCCAAAGTGGCCGTTGGATGGGGAGTAACTGGTACAGTAAAAGCAGCTAGGTAGAGAGTTCAGAAGGCAAGAACAATTTAGTAGAATGAAACAGAGTCTGTTAAACTCAAGACAATAATTCACTTCGCTAGATTCTGTGTATGACATTTGAAATTTTGGTTCACTTTGTATATGCAACCGCAAACACGTTAACTTGGAAGAAACACTACGGGTATCGCACTGAGAAAAGAGGAGAAACGGGAGGGTCAACCATCCGCCCCGGGGGTTCGACAGGACACCATCGACCGCGCCGGCACACATCTCAGCCGTACCGAGGCGGGTGCTGAGCGGGAACTGTATACGAGGGCGGCGCAGGCATGTAATACTCCGCCGCGGCGCCGGACTGCGTCGGAGGCGGGGCCGAGGTGGGGCTCTGGGGACGGAGGGTCGGCGGATAGTTTTCGGGGTCATATTTGTTATCATTACCCCCAGCGCCGCCGTACCAAGATCCGTGGTTGTTGCTGTTGCCCTCTTTCCCGTGGCCCTCTTCGATCTTGGCGTAAGAGCCGCTCTTGCTCTTTCCACTCGCGATGAACTTCTTGTAGAGGTAGACGGGGATCCAGAGGCCTGTAGAGACGAGGAGGGCGTGGCCTACGACGTGGCCTACGCGGAAAGATTTCCCGTCCTTCTTGCGTTTGAGTTCTGTGGTTTTTTGTGCGTTAACTAGCTGACTTGAACGCCGCTGTGGATCTTGATGGACAAACCCTTGGTCACGTAGTATCCCAGTGCAATCAGGAAGATGATGAACCAGATGATAACGAGGATGATGATAACCCGCGCCCAGAGTGGCAACTGTTGAAAGCCGCTATTTTCTCCACCGCCTCCTCCTCCTCCCCCGCCGGCGACATGGCCACCCTTGCTCTTGTATTTGTTGCTCTTCGATCCTTTGGGTTTGCCGGAGCCAGAAGAGCTGCCCCGGCCTCCGCTACTGCCGCCGCCTTTGGGCGTGCGGGGGTCGAGGATGGAGATCATTTTCTTCGCGTCCCGCTACTGCGAGGCCCGGCGGAAGATGTCGTGCGTTGTTGTGGTGGAGGAATTATCTGGGAGGTTGGGTCAATCAGGCTGCGGTGGTGTCGTTACACGAAGACGGCGGACTGGGTGAGGCGATGTGAACGACGGCCTTTCTGATACTCCTCCCCGCCCCCAGGGCTGAGAGTTGCCATGGTCTTAAATAACAGAGCACCTGGCATTTCGTGCATGCGCTATTTAAAAGAAAAAGGTAGCTGAGGCACACTAGGAATCCCGCAACAGTACCATCGTTGTTCGGATTTGGCAGATTGGCTGGCTATGCGTGGTCTGACAGACGTGGCCCGTCTTAGCGGGACCTTGGAGTTTGTGTAAGCTGCAATACAGCATCGCGCATCTCGACCTTCGACCGCCATCTCTCCAACGGGATTTGCGTCAGCACGAAGTAGAAAATCACACCGGAAAGAGCCTGGCGCTGGTTACGCCAAGGGAGCAGGCTCGTCAGCCTGCTTGAGGATAGTCCTGGTTTGGGCGGAGGTGGGGAGGAATTTGGGGTGGTTTTTGGGTACGTAGGCTGAGATGAATTGACTAGGCAGGGTTGATAGCGGTCTTGGCATTGGCCGCCTCGATTCGTCGTCTGTTTTGCGCGCTGATAGCTGGTGTGTCTCTGTCCTTTCGTTGTCGGTGCGTGGTTGTTGATGAGATGGCAGCCCGTTCTTGGTGGTGTCAAGGAAAACGGGCTTGCTGTTGAGTTTCGTTACTTGGAAAGGTAAGTTGAAGTACCCAGGCCCATGAGTTAGAGGCAATGTTTACTGCCTTCCCTGTCTCTGAGTATCCCAGATAGAGTGAGTTGCTCGTTCTGCGCCTATTGAGTTATTAGCCGGAAGGCAGTGACTAAATCTCGGCATGATCTTCTTGAAAGAGGACCTTTAATCCATCTGAAGGCTCTGTCTCTCGCAGTCCCCCCCCCCCCCCGCGGGCGGAAAGAGACAATTTCGCTATGACCCGTTCCTACGAAGTTGCTGCGAGGAACGACCTTCTCATCTCGCGAAGAAACCGATTGACTACCACTGACTTTCACATTCCACTTCTAGGCACTGCCATCTTGCATTGTCCAACGAAGTCGGCGTTTCGAGTGCCGCCCACTCAAGTCATCCGTCGATCAGTGAAAGAATAAGAACTACCGAGACCGACGACCGGCAAGACATGATTCGGCTCCGGTCGTCGCCACCCCCCCGGACCTTACGGTGGGGACGATCGCGATTATCCTTGCGGTAATTACAACTGCCAGATACCGTCCTTTGGTGTCTTCCCCATTCGAACGGTTCTCCCGCTATTCCCTGCGTCGCTGGCCCGGACTGATTGTGAGACATTCCAAACGGCTGTACCTTGGACCCTGCATAATCTTTCGTCTCCTCTCTGGTGTATACTATGACGAAGGGCAGTCTGCTTGGATCAGGAGCCGTGACGGTTATCAGCGGCTCGCTTCCCGGCCGCTCCGCTATTGGTGTTTTGCTAGCCGTGCCATCAGGATCTGTAACGGCTACTGTTATGTGCAGAATGTGACGCAGCATGATGGGATTGCCGGCAAGGTTTGGAATTGGGTTTATGCCCTGTTAGTCAAAATTGACTTCACTTCTCAGTCGGCAACGGGTGCTGGAGGGCGCACTGCTCACAAGGCAAGCGAAGTTGTTGAGCCTCATGTTTAACGACTGAGCGCGCCGTGTTTCAATGGTTCGCGATAATGGCGAGCAGAAATTGAAATCTGCAGTGCTTCTGCATGTTGCCAATAGACGACCAAATGAAGCGGTTTGCCGTTCCATTTGACTTAGTTTCTTTCTGGCGAGTTCTCGATAGGCTTCTTTGAAAGCTTCACGAGAAGCCTCGACTGAATACGCCCAATGATCTCTTGATTTAATGATTTGATTGGTATGTTAATAATGTGTAGAAATGAGGTTGTTGGCGCATTACGAAACTCCAAGGGTTTGCACCCCCATCGAGCCCGCGCCTCAACGGTCATGAGCAGTTTATCTTGAATAAGCACGGCGCCTACAGCCGGAGTTGTCGTCGTCGTCATCAGCGCGAAGGACCTTCAAGTCGCTGCGTGGGATTCAGCCAGCCATCGTTCCAGACTTGCGCATGGAGATGACTGCCGCGTCGTTAAAGACCCGGAGCCGTTCATGGAATCGTGGTTGTTGAGTTGAAATTCAAGCCCCCACTGAACTTGTCGCGCCAGCTGGGAGAGCGTGGCGACAATTGACATGAAGCTAGGTGGCGGGCCAAATTTTCTCAGAATCTTGTCCTCGGATGAAAGAACAGACTAGTCGAAGGACCTCTCAGAGACGTCGCATCATGTCTGACAGCGCCTCAATTGAGTTGCTTCCCATTCGAGGCTAAGCACGATGTAAGGTAGCGAGGAGACTCCACGAGTGACTGTTTAGAGTAGATGTAGCATGGTATTGGCGTCGGTCGAGGACATGGGCACAAAGGCGAGACCTAGACGGATGCGGACATTTGTCGCCAGCGCCGGACCGCGGATTAACGAGAAAATGCCGATGACAGAAATGACACGGTCTTTCTTTGCAGCGTCTGATGTGGTGAAACGAAAAGAGACGCAGTTAATTTTAACACATTGGCCAAAATACCGTCGGATTACTGCATCAAGATATAAACAGAAACCATAGGAAGCATACAGCGGTGCTCAGCTCTAAGCAGATGTGCGTCCCAAGATATAATATCGCCAAAAAGCAGCTGACAACTTGCTGGTCAGGGACCTTATGGAAGCTCCCTCCCCCACGACGATTCTCCTCCGCCCGGGCTTGGCGCAGCCCCGAGAGCCCGGTCTCGCGTCGTTGGGCGCTGGGGTTCGCTGTTCTTGTGCCCGTACGATGTTAGCGTCAGTGTACTTCAGGGTGGTTCCTCAAGTGCCCCTGACCCTGAAACATCGGACTGGGCCGACTACCTACCTCACGGTGGTGGGGAGAACAAGGGGCCGCCAGCGGTGCAGCGGCTTCAGCGAGCATGTTTCTGCACATGCAGGTGCCTTCACCCACCCCCCCATTAATCAATTCCCAATACGCAGGTGTCACCTGTCGTCCGTCCCGCTTGTCACGCTATTATTGAAGGCTGTCCTTTTTTTCTCTCTTCAATTATTTCCATATCGTTCTCGTCGTTCTCGGTTTCTCCAACCAACACCTTTCGTCTGCTTCTTGTGTTGCCGAGGTTGTTTCCTTCCGTAATTTGACCACTGCTTCTCTCCGTCCTTACTCTCGTTCCATGCAAGTCGCCTGTCGATACAACGAACCAACACCGGTCCCTCCTTTTCTCGACACCTACGATTTCTTCGCGATCCGAATCTGCCGTACGAAATCTATATTCTAGGCAGGCCCGCAATCATGGCAGTAGCAACAGCATCAGCTCCCTCTTCAGGGACGGTAGAGCCGAAGACGCGTAAACGCGTGTTGAGAGTCATTGCCATCTCTCTTCTCCTCGATCTTGTAAGCCAAACCCTACCCCACTACTTGCTCCTCGTCGAGGATGAAGACTGACTGTGATCCCCGCCTTAGATCTCTTTCACATTCATCCTGCCACTCTTCCCGAAGCTGCTCGAGTTCTACCGCGACCGCGAAGCCGGCCCCGCCACCGCAAACGCAACCGGGCCCGCAACACTGCTACAGAGTGTGCTTTCTGGCCTCAACCGCTACAAGGCCGCCTTCGCCCGCCCCATCGACTCGCGCTACGACATCGTTCTTCTCGGTGGCGCCCTCGGCTCTCTCTTCAGCTTGCTCCAGGCCATCGCCTCTCCGCTCATTGGCCACCTCTCCGACCGCCATGGCCGCCGTACCGCTCTGCTGGCCTCCATGTGCGGCAACATCCTTTCCGTCCTCCTCTGGGTCGTCGCCGTCGACTTCCGCACCTTTGTCGCGTCGCGCGTCGTCGGCGGTTTGTCCGAGGGCAACGTGCAGCTCGCCACCGCCATGGCGACCGATATTTCGGACGAGCAGAGCCGCGGCTCGACCATGGCGCTCATTGGCGCATGCTTTTCCATCGCCTTCACCTTCGGACCTGGCCTGGGTGCGTGGTTGAGTAGCATCAGCACGGTCAAGGAGAACCCCTTTGCGACAGCCGCCGGATTCAGTCTGTTCCTGATTCTCACAGAGACGCTGTACCTCTACTTTTGCCTTCCCGAGACCCTGCCCTCTTTGACCGGCAAGGGCGCCAAGAAGGAAGAGAAGAAGGCGACCCCGGCGGCGCCTGTGCAGCGAACAAACTCCCACTTCCTGCTGAATGCCGTCCACTTCGTCTTCCTCCTGTTCTTCTCCGGGATGGAGTCCTCGCTCTCCTTCATGACCTACGAACTCTTCGCGTTTGGCTCCTCCAAGAACGGTCGCCTCCTCGGATTCGTCGGACTCGTCGCATCCATCCTCCAGGGCGGCGTCACTCGCCGGTTGCCGCCTCTTCTCTCCGTCCGCATGGGAACCATTGCCTGCCTCGCGGCTTTCATCCTTCTGGGCCGTATTTCAACCATTGGTGGTCTGTACACGGCGGCGACGTGTCTGGCTGTGACGTCATCGACGGTGGTCACCGGTCTGAACACACTGAGCAGTTTCGAAGCTGCTGAAGGCGAGCGCGGCGGCAAGCTGGGTATCCTCCGTAGCTGGGGTCAGCTCGGCCGTGGTCTTGGTCCGATTTTGTTCACCAGTGTTTACTGGTGGGCCGGCCGTGAGGTCGCCTACAACATGGGTGCCGCGGGTATGGCTGTAGTTGTGGCGACCGTGTTCGCGGCACTGAAGACGCCGCCGGGATCGCTGAAGAAAAAGGTTGCTGCTGAGAAGAAGACCGCTTAAGGAAGAAATGTGTTGTACCACAAGAGGTGGGAGCGTAGGCATTTTACGGGGTGTGTTGTTTAATATCCCTTGCAACCTGTACATTTATTTTAGTAGGCATTGCTCAGGAGTCGGTGGTTCTGGTGCTATGCGTGACATACATACGATGATGCTGTACAGTAAATGGGATCCTTTTTTCCAGCTTCAAGACAGTCGACGTCCACATGAGACGGTAAACAAACCTCCAAGACCCATGGCACGTGAAGTTTGGCCGCATATGCTACAACGCTGACGACATCTCAGCTTGCCGACAACTTTCCTATGAAATACCCGCTCCCAACTTCTTGCGACTTGCTTCGTTGTTAGGCTGAGATAAGCGATGTCTCACGAGACCCAGGGCGATTTTCAACAAAAGTTGACACGCAGATGTGAGATTCTTGGCCTCCCCAAATCAGACTAATGCTTGTGTTTCAGCACAATAACCGTATTCAGTTCCAAAGTGTGAGGCCACCGTAAGACGGAAACCGCCTTCTTTGCTCTTTCAAGAGCATGTACATCTGCTGGTCTGATTGCTCACGAGATGACTGTTTGAAGCAGATGAACACTTGAGCCGGACAGCGATGTAGCAGGGCTGAGGAGTGAGTCTGTCATTTCATTGTGAGGGATTTGCGTTTGTGCTGCACACCTGTAGAGAGATTTAGTGATCACTTCCTTTCTCATCGTCATGTCATGTGCCTGTCGTTTCACACAACGTCGCCTTACCATGGCTTACTCAAAAAATTCCTTCTAGGTTGTCATAGGCTTCGTAGGTACGGGATATCTCGTCCTTGCTCTTTTGGTCGTTACACTATTTGGTAGCATTCGATCCAGAAGAGGCCCCTCTTCCTCCTCCTTCTCCACCTAGGAGCAGCGGAGACGAGCAAGATGACGCCAACAACCAGCTACGTTCGATCCATGGGCAAAAGTAAGAAGATTTCTTCGTATAACCTGAGCCCGAATCCCGTGGACATTCTCTTCCTGGGTTTCGTCAGACGTTTTGACCTGAAGGGCTTTTCTCGAGATGCCACGTCTCGCTTCCCGACCCTGACGGTAGTCGACTTGCCGACATCCGGCGTTGCTTCACTCGGGTCAGTTCCCATCGACGTTTGTCAGATTCCGACTGCGGCAAACCTCGGTTAAACCTCGGCAGTGCATTATGAGCAACTTGCGATGTACGGAGCGTAACGGACATCAGCATCCTGATGGTGCGGTTTCCGAGCAGAACCTCTCCGCCCCCCATCACTGGGGCGCATGATCGTGAAAAGCCTGGCCTGGTTCTCTTGCATTTACGCACTTATCCGGTCTGACTATGCTCCGGAGACACTTTTCGACCCAACCCTCGGGAACGAGACGTGCGGCTGACTCTTATGGTCACGCTGCTGGTCACGCTTTGTCGTGGCCATGATCCCTATTCGATACTTGATTGGGGGGAACTGGGGTGTGACTGCGGATCTGTCGCCAGAAAAAGATACTGTCCAGTAACATGCTTCTTCCACAATCGGTATGTGTGTGATGGAGTTCATCAAGACCAAAATGGGTGAATGCGAGGGGGAGAACAAGACCAGATAGAGGACTCGGAATGTCACTTCGTCACGGTGAAGGAGATCGATCGCCCCGGTGTAGCGCTTCGGACAGATACTAACCACTTTTGCTTCTTGCCGCATGGACCCCTGACGAACAACATTCGGCGTGCTTACGTCGGGGACGACGGTACCATGCGCATACTTAACCACAGCGAACGAAGACGGAACCGATGCCACAGGCCCAGATCCCTCAGGTCAGATTTGACCATTCGCAGCAACGACTTGCTGAGAGCCGCCCGCCTGAGCAACTGTTGCAAGAAAGCGTTCGATAGAAGCCGTGTCATCTCTTGGGAGACGAAGCTACTGCACATCCGATTCTTCCTACCGAAACAATACTGGCTGGATATCTGAACGGCCGTCCAAGTCTAACGAGAATGCTCGATAGGGAACTACTTCGATGATTCTCTGTGGACAAGCACAAGTCCGACTTGCCTGAACTTCGCTGCAGTCATCGCGCACACCTTTCTTCGCTTCCTGGGGCCACGGCCTCGTTCTTTTCACCCAACACAAAAAAGAAAAAGAAGGGGGGGGGATAACCCCCCGCAACAATCTCGTCCACTACATGGCTCGGACACGTCAATGAGGGGCAAAGCGATCTTTCATCTACATTTTCTTCTCATGCACAATCTTTCGGTACACATCAGCATCCCACTCGGCTTGGGGCACTGGAGGATTGGCTGCGCGGTCCCACGGGCCGCTCACGCCGGAAAAGAAACTGGATACACTTGCTGTTCGCCTTCATGACGTCCGGCGTCTACGGCCTCTATTGCCACGACCATCTATAACACCCGGGGGTCACGTCATGCTTGGGATTGGCAGGGACGTTGGGGCAAATTTTCCTGAAGCATATACATCTCATCGTGATGGGATTTTCAGTTCATGTACATGGCCGCGAGCGTCCTGCCACGCGCCTTGAGAAAGCGGCGGTCTTCTGTTGCTTCACGGTCAGTTACTTCCGTGTCGTTGATTCGGTGGCGAGTAGTTCAAGTGATAAGAAAACTCGGATTTTTTACAAGCGTGAAAGCAAAACATACTCCAGCAGAATTGTCAATCCTTGTTTAATTTTTCACCTATCGGAGGCGAGTAAGAGATTTCATACACGGAAACAGGTTAGGGAATTATCACGAAGACGTTGGGAATACGCGTGCCAGGAGCCTGAAAAGAAAATCTCTGGCATCGTCTCAGAACCGTACCTATTACGGCCTGTGAAGAAGCTGATCATGACCACGATAAAATAAAGCTTGGCGCAACAATGCAAGACACGGGCACGAACTGCGTTGATTGTGAGGAGTGGTGAAAGTCTTATGGGAAAGATACGTAAGCCCGTCCATTGCCCCAGGGATCCCAGCTCCCGTGGTGTGACGATCAGACCAGGTGCGGCAGAGAGTTCAACACGAAAAGATGGAGCCAAAGGCAAACCGGACGATGTCGTCAGCAGTGTGACGAGGTTTCACAACCGCCGTCTTGGCATCGGGCATATACTGCTTGCGTAAGGCTTGTCAGCACCGAATCCATCATCCCAACTTCTGACCTTCCCCTTCAGGAACGGAGGCCTCGACAATTCAAACCTGGAGGTGCTTGTGTCTTTCTTCCTTTTTTTTCCACCAGAGTGCAACAATCGTGGAAGAGAATGCTATATAAATTGTTGTCTACTTATTCGATTAAATATACAACCCTGCTTCTTTGAAATTGACATGGCTGCCGTAGGAAGCGCCACAAGCCATGACCGTGTGAACTTTTACTCATCCGCATTAGAATCTAAGCACCCGATATAAATCATCCAAGCCAGTACGGTGGGGACGGGGGTCCCGTTCCCGCATGGTGGCATCTCATCAACCTTATACCGCGCGCTCATAGGGCAGCAACGATACCGAACAGAGCGGCGACAGCAACGACGCCGAGAGCGGCGGAACCTTGAGCAGCACCAGCAGCAGCAGGAATGCTTGGGCGGGGGGCGCTACCGGCGCCGGTAGGGGTAGGAGTGCGAGTGCCGGGCGGAGTGGTAGAGGTCCCGGAGCCGGTAGCGTTGGAGGCGGGAGTAGCGACGGCAGACGCGGCGGCGGCGTCGGTGGCAGCGGTGGCAGCGGCGGTAGCGTTGGCGGGGGTGGTGGAGGAGGCGGCGGCGGCAGGGGCAGCGGTAGAAGCGGGGGGAGTCGCGGCGGCGCCGGTGGCGACGGGTTTCGCGGTGGCCTGGAATCGCTTGCAGGCGTCGGCGGCGGCGGCCTGGGCCTTGCCGAGGTCGCTGGAGCTACAGCCCGAGAGAAGGCAGGGAGCGACGATGGGGGCGAGGGCCTCCTGCTTGTCGGCGGCGCACTGGCAGGCGGTGTCGGTCAAGGCGCAGCCGACCTTGGGAATGGCTTCCTGAAGACAGGGGAGCTGTGGCACAGGCGTGTTAGTGAATGGCTGTTACCGGAACGACGCACACATACGCACACACACACACACACACACACACACACACACACACACACATACGAGATCTTAACTTACAGCGCATGGGGGCACACCAGAGTAGTCCTGAGCGGCAACGAGGCTGGCGGCCAGAAGGGCGAGAGTGAACTTCATCTTGACTGGTGTTGGTGATTGACGGATTGCACGGCGTTGCTTGAGCTGGTTCGACGACAGTAGTGTTCAGACGGACGGACGGACGACGTTGGGACTGATTTTCGTGACGTGAAGGGGGCAAAAGCAAAACGACTGAAAGGTTTGGAGGAAGGGGACGGGTGATAAATATGCAACAGTTCACCCTCGCCGGCAAGCCACCTCCTCTCACGTACGGAGAGCCCCTGCCGAGAACACGCCCGTCTCCAAGGAACCGCCTCCACCTCGCAAAGCTTATTCGAGGTATCCTCACCGTGAGCCAGCGGCGCGATTGGAGAGCGTGGAGGGGGGGCGACAGCTTATTTGGTTTAGCCGTGTCTTTTTAGCTTTGGGCTGTTGCTACTTCATCCACCAAAGCTGGACCTGCTAGACTTCGACATGGGTTCTCCGGCCAGGAACACGCAACGAGGAAGAAGATGAGGGACTTTCGCTTGGGCTTCTTGGAACGCCACCGAAAACCTGACTTGTCCTTTGTTTCTCTATTGGAGTCGCCTGGAACTTCTCGCAGAGGCAAGGCGGTCATCGGTCGTCGTCGTCGTTCCGTCCCCATATGTCTTGGACATCATGTAGAGGTCTCTGAGACACGGAACTCCCCGTGTCCCTAGAGGAACACAAAAACAACAACGGGCTGAATGCAAAGGCCGTGCGCGTTGATTGGATGACAGGTGCTCGAGGGAACGTGCGACCAGCGGACGCGTCGACGAGGCTTGGGTGGCGGGCGTCTGGCTTGTGTGTTGAGACATCGGATTGACGCATCTTTCGGCTACTATTACACGAGCAGTTAGTAAGTCGTCTGCTCAATGGCAAATATTCACTTATTTCTTATGAATTTGTGTAGCGAAGGGCTTGACTCCAGGTGTCGGGGTTCGAAAAAGACGACACACCGTCACGGTAACATGAGGTGACATGGGAACGTGGGAGGACGGGACCCACGATAAACATCTGATTGCGTCCAATTCGAACAGAGTTCGCAGGAGATAGTATCATCCTTGCAACCAAAGCAGAGAGCAATCTCTTTGCATGAGTAGATATAATAAAACGACCCTAACAGCACTCATTTGCAGCACCACATGTCCGGATAACCCGGTGCGGAGGATGGATACTTTTAATCATGTTATGGGACTTGTTGAAAAGGTTAACATAATAAACATTGAACATGGCCGGGTGGCAAACGGCACAAGAAAACTTTGAACCTTCAGAGCCCGCCTTATCAGCGCTATTAATTGTTCCTTCATTTTCCCAAATATTACCCTGTGTCCCCCCCTCCCCTTCCCTTTCTCTTTTGGTGAATCAAAGCCAAGGGAGAAACCCGATTGCTATGAATAACACCCACAGGACCCGAAGCCACTCGGAAGGCCTCCCGAGAAGCGTTCCTGCATCTGCACTGCCAATCCGCTGGGCGCATTCTCCACCCGACATGAGTCTGGACCCCGATCCGCCGCGCTCTCGGCTGCCGGCAGCGCGACCCCGGCATCGAGTTACTTTCTCCGTCTCAGTCCTCGCTGTAATTACAACAATCTGACTGCCGACGGCCCACTCTTTTCGACGGCGTTCCCAGTCGTCCCTTCTTTCTATGTGCCGCTGTCGTTGGTTCTCTCCAGATTCTTCTACGACATTCCCCCGGACAGAAACCCGCCCGGACGGCGGTTGTGGTGGCCTTGTCAGCGACCGCTCTCCGCGACCCCTGGCTATTGACAAGTGTCCTCGAATTGTAGCTTCTCTAGAGAGTGACATGCCTGTGGCTGATGAACTCGAACCGACTCAGGCCTTTGTGTGTGAATGACGTCTTGGTTCTTGAGAACAGGATCGGTCGTGGACTTTTCCACCCGCTTGACAAATTATAGCAGGTTCTCGACGAGTTCGAACATCTCGTCCTCGGGCAGCTCAGGGAGCGCAACGCAGCGGCACTCGACGTGTACTGCGTGAAACGGACGAACTCGTACGCCTGCGCTTCAGTTGCATATGGAGCGAAACGATCGCGGACGAACAGCGAAAACCGCCAAAGCATTATGCTATCCTTAGTTGGGAACTTTGCCGGTGTGTGCGGCGTCCATCTCGGCGCGCCTCCACGAGAGCTAAACTTCACCGTAGGGCATGGGGAGGTTGAAAATGCCGGACCATCAAGTCCGCGAAAGAGAGAGAGTCTCGGTGACGGAGTCCACCCCGCACATTCGGGCCGCGTGCGTTATGATCTCACCATCGGGGAAGGCCAGTTGCGTAGTGGCGAGAGGTAAACGGTCGGATTTTGATAGATCAGCAAACATCCCACCCGCCAGAGAGACAATTCGTCGAGACAAGGGTTGCGCGACAGCTGTCCGCGATGGCCGTCTCGAGCCGTCTAAAAGCCCAGTCCTGTGTCACGTTTCCGTGCATTCGGAAAACATCCGGATTCACTGAGCGCGAAACCGAACACCGTAAGGACTAAGGGTTGATCGTGACGTGCTGCTTTTTCTGACGCTTCTTTGACGTGTTGCAGGTAGCGCGCGGTCATGTTCTCCGGCTCAACGACTGTCACAGGTGACAACTCGCCGCCTCCCGGCCGCCGGCCCGGGACCCCCCGCGTTCTCGTTTAAAGACTTGCTCAAGACGACCTTCCGACCTTGTGATCCAAGATTGTCAGCTTTGGAGCTACCTAGTCCTCAGACTTTGCACCATCGAGACATGGTTTTACGCATGAACTCCAGCATATATGTTCAGATCTCAATATGCTCTCGAGAATCCGAAGTTCTGGGCTTGCCGCATCGGAACCAGAAGAAACCTGTTAATCTTTATCCCAATCCCACCGACATTTGTCAATCTGTCAACACACATGTAATGGTTAGCAAAATGACGGAGAGGTATGGAGGAAGCCCACAATACTCTTCTGTCAGTACCAGGACAGCCACGGCCTTTTTATCCATGTCCAACAGGCTGAAAGGGAAACAATGTCAGCCACGCCAATTGTCATCAAAGTGGGTGATCCAACTTGTGTCCAGAAAGCTTTTCTCAATAACCAACGTATTTTCCATCATAACCAGGGGAAGGTAACTCCAATCCCGGCTGAGAAGCAAGGTCTGATTGGTGCGTCATACACAGCGATATTAGCTACAGATGACATGCACTAGCCCAGGCAAGGCAACATAAATGCAGCAAACGCTTTGGTTCGCAACTCTTCCATTTCAAGTCTTTGGCAAAACCAGCGATGGATAGCTCCAACTACCTCGCCGACTCCGGGACGCGGGCGAGGTTCGCAGAAGAAGCGCCTTCTTTTCGAAAGAGGAGACGACTGCCCATGGGTTTCGTCAGCTCACGACAACCCCGAAATCTGCGACATTTGCCGCGGCGTCGGCTGGGAGCACCTCGCTGCCTCTCCACCTGCCAGCCGAGAAGGCATATCGATGACGGAGTTTCCTTCTCTGAACCCAAAACGCCCCACGCGAGTCAACCTGACAAAACAGCGAGAAGGAAGACCAAGACGGACTGGTACGATGCGGGATGTCTAGCTATAGTGAGAGGCGAAGGCAAACATACGGAGATGCCCAAGACGGGACCGAGGGTGATTTCGCCGTCAATCGATTTCGACCTGTTCAAAGAGTGGGCGGATCATTGGCACGAAAGAACATCGATATTTGCAATGCAATCGATGGCGGTAGCGACTTGGTACACGGACTTCAGGTTATTGACTGTAGTAACTACAGTCAGTTTCTACAGTCACACGAAGATGGCCATTGAACCGCCTTGGGAAGTGCAGGTATCTCGCCCTTTCATACGTCTGGGGAAGTCCGGTGAACATGACATTGGGGAAAGACGAGAACAAACCGTCAAATTCCAAAGGGATTATTCCGAGAGTCGCTACAGACGCCTAAAAGCTACGTTGACTCTTGGCACGGGGCTACCTGGCGTTGACAGGACGGAGCGCTGTTCACAGGGTCTGATTTCCACCGAGAACACTACTGTTATTCAGGTATTTCCCCACGGTTCAACTCAAATAACCAAGTCCACGTCTGTGTAACAACATGTATTGCGCGGAGACAATCATGAGACCACACAGTCTCTCTACAACCGCCAGTTTCTCGGGAATGATTCCTACAAATGTCGACACCAGCAGTCCTTCCCCTGACCTTCAATGGGAACTATTGAAGCATCACGAAGCACGCGCCGTGCGATGACCAGGGCTTCCTAGCTGGAGTTGGGCTTGGTGGGAAGGCGGCATCCGCATGATGCAAGACGACGTTGTTGTCCCGAAGACTGCGAGACCTGGTTGGTAGATGAGGGTGGATGCGACACGCCGTTGGCAGACTGGTTTCGGCGAGAGCTTCAAGCTGAAAACCACATCTACAGCTAACGGTCCAAGGTTGTTGCGCATCATCGCGCGGACATTTCGGGTCAAATATTTGAGGTGAAAGACTGGACAACTCTGGAAAAAGATCGAGAATCGCAAAGTTACATAGCTGACATGAGCCTTCTCAACGGAAATGCGCGCGGTTCTTACCATCCAAACGGACGTCGCTGCCATGACTTACGCATATATGGACGAGGACATGTGGTTGGATACCGAGGTATTGGGAGTTGTTTTCTATCGGAAAGACCAGACGTCTTACCGGACTGAATAAGACATGCTCCAGAAACTTATCACAAAAGACACCCAGATTCAGAAGTTGTGATTGTATCTGAGCGGCGAAAGTTGTGGGTGGGGACACGGAGTGAGAATCTACGCTAACTTACCCTACGATGTTGCAATAATGTCAAGATGACGTTGATAACGGTGAGCCTCCATAAAGAAACCATCTGATGCTATGAGAAGATTAAATGATGGCAGGGACATAGATAAGTTTAATCTCAAAAAGCCTTGCGAGGTGGACGATCAGAAGCCTCTATATATTGTAGTCTGTTAAGTCTCCTAAGTCTCGCACCGGACATACTTTGTTCATCTTTGCCTTTTACCAGGACCTCCCAGGCGCCTTGTATGGCCCCTGAGACACATTCAGAAGACATCGCATTGCGCCTTGGAATATGTGCAATGGATTCATCAGCTCGGTTGAGCTGCTATTTTTACCTTAAGTGACCGGCACGAACAAAGTCTGGGCGGCTGCCGTCACTCGGCTCCTGATCCCAACTGAGTCCAAGGACGCTTCAGGTTCTAGGCGGTGCTGAGTCAATACAAACAATAGCTCGCGATGTGCCTCGCACTCGGAGTTGGATGAGAAACAAGACAAGCCGGCTCAAGACACAAATAGCAGTTCGTTCTTGAACCGGTTTCCAGCCACCAAATTTCCCCCTTCTCACCGTTAGCGTAAGACGAGGCGCCCCTAGATCAGGTTGGGGAAGACCGGTTCATCCGCAAGACGGATAGATTGCCTTCTTTTCGCTTCCATGGCAGCGATGTGTAAAAAAAGAAAGAAAAAAAAGCCATGTTCCTCTGGGAAGGAAACGCGTTGCCTTGATTCACACGGGTGAGAATGACAATAAGGCAACGTCGACTTGTTGGCTTGGTGATAGCGACCAAGTGCTGTGTACATGCTGGACGAGGAAGACGGGCTTCATTGTCTTGAAGGTGGTCCTGGCATCTTCCGATGTCTCCGCCAGCTGGGCTGACGGAATAAGAAACCCCAGGATGATCCGGAACAACGGCCAGCGAGGTCGCGAATGGTTGCCCTGGGGCCCGGCGATGTGGTTATTCGCGCTGGCTTGGGTGCCCGCTTCTATTCAGGAGATGGCTCCGATTGAAAGGCCTCATATAACCCCTATTTCTGTCGCTTCAACACCGCTATTCCTGTTCCTGTTTACGCTAGCAGTCCCCTCAGCGCCATGGAATGCCGCCTGAGGCGCGCCAACAGAGACGCCGCTTGCCCTTTTTGGCGAGAGCCGCTGGACGTCGCGATTTCAGTCTTTCCTGAAGTCCGCTCACCACCAGGCACTAACACACATCGTCACCACTAACCCTCGCGCCTCTGGTGGGCGTAAATGGCTTCCACGCTTCTCGCATCCAACTCCAAGCCACCATGGTAGTCCATCATTGGGGAAATTATGCCTACGCCTCTGAGGCCACGCTCGGTGCAGACTATCCGTTGCCGTTGGGCGCTGCTCTTTGACCTTCTTCCCTTATGAAGCTGCTAGCTTCATCGCCGTCCGCCTCTCTGCTGGCGACAGGCCGCTGAGAATTGAGGATATGAATGACTGCCATCCTCTCGTTCCTCTCCCCTTTTGCTGCTTCGCTACCTCATCTCTGTCCTGTCAAGAAAGCCAGAGACGACGGCTCCAGTCGTGCGAACATCTTGTTTGCGTCCTTTCGTTGGTTGGTCTTGGATCATCACCACACTCTTTCCTTGACTTCGGTCACCTTTCAACCGCTATCCACTTACCGATACACATTCTTTAATATCCTAATACTGCCCTGAGAAATGCACCTCACGGCATCGTTCCTGACTACGGCTGCGGCCGTCGGCTCAGCTCTGGCCAACAACGTCCAGACATCGACGAGCGTCACAACCTCCCCTTACTTGGGTGGACTCAACCTGTACTGGGGACAATATGGACAACCCGACGACAGACTTTCCGCCTACTGCGATGCTCCCGGCGTGACGTCCGTTTCCCTTTCTTTCGTAACCTACAGCCCCAAGTTTGGCGGTGGCTACCCCGGCACCAACTTCGCTGGCCATTGCGGGTTCGAAATGTACTTCACCGTCCCCTCGACAGGTGTGACTACCAAAGTCCTCATGAACTGCGACAACATGAAGCAGGACATCAAGTACTGCCAAAGCAAAGGTGTCAAGGTTCTGCTCAGCGTCGGTGGTCAGTGTGATACCACTTTGACCGGCGGCAAGGGCTGCCCTTACGACGTCGATACCGAGGCAGACGGCAACGAATTCGGCGAGCTTCTGCACAAGATGTACGGTCCTTATGATGCGAGCTGGACTGGACCCCGCCCTTTCGACATCAGTGCAACTGAACACATTGCTGTCGACGGTTTCGATATTGACCTCGAGTTCAAGTACAGTAGGTCAACCCTCATCTCGCTGTTTATGGTAATCTTAACTAACATCCTCTAGCCGATTTCAAACCCTACATCAAGTTGGTCGAGAAGCTTCGAAGCTGCGGCGTCTACTACATCACCGCCGCTCCTCAGTGCCCGACCGGACATGAGTGGTTCCAGATGAAGGCCCTAATTTACGCTGTCAAGTTCGACGCTCTCTTCATCCAGTTCTTCAACAACCCCGGTTGCCAGATCTCCGACACTCCAAACTACGACGACTGGGAGGTCGTCATCTCCGAGACCTCCCAGAGCAAGGACGCCAAGCTCTACCTCGGTGTTCTGGCCAGCCCTGCTGCTGGATGGGCCGGCTACGTTCCCCCGTCGACCGTCAAGGACTTGATCTGCAAGGTCAAGAGCAAGGCGCACTTTGGTGGTATTTCCGTCTGGGATGCCACCCGCGGCGGCATGAACCTCATCAGTGGCCAGGCTTTCCACCTGGCTATCTCTGACGCTTTAAAGTATGGCTGCGACGCTATCCCCTCCAACACCGCCTCCATTTCTGGCGCTGCGTCTGTGTCTGTTGCTGCCTCCGGTGGCTTGTCCGCATCCGCTAGCGCATCTGGTGCCCTCGTCAACACCTTGACCGTCTCCGCTTCGGGATCTGTCAACGATGCTGCGAGCGGCTCCGCCTCGGTGACAGTTGGTGTCACTGCGGCTGCCAGCACCTCCATCTCTGGTGGTGTGTCCAACTCTGCTGCGGCCTCCGGGTCTCCATCTGCCTCTGGCAGTGTTGCGGCATCTGGCAGCATGTCCGACGCCGCTGCTATCAACACGTACACTATCTCCGTCAGTGGTGCCGTCCGCGGCTCAGCTTCCGCGATCAACACCATCTCTGCCGCTGCCAGCGTCAGTGCCTCTGCCTCGGTCGCTGCTTCAGTATCCGTTTCTAGCGCAGCCTCTGGCAGCGTGGCCGACGCCTCCGCTGCCAACTCTGTCATCGCGTCTGGATCCAGCAGGGCTTCGACGGCCGCCAGCGGTTCAGCATCTGCCTCGGCCTCTGCCACAGATGTGTGTGAAGAGGACAACGACGGCTTCCCCTCTGGAACGGCGAGCAGGTCTTCTGCCGCCTCTGGAGTTCTTGGTAGCGTTACCGGTGCTGCAACGAGTTCTCCCAGCGGCACTAACGGCTTTGGCTCCGCCAACGGATCTGGTAATCTGACGGTCACTCCTTTTCTTACCAATCGATCAAGTGCGACTGCCACGGTTTCTGCGTCAAAACAGGCCGTCGCAACAGGAACTGAAGCTGCGAATGGTACTGTACTGCCTTTGCCTACTCCTGTCGGCTCTGATGACAACAACTCGGCCTCTGGGTCTGCTAAGGGCACTGCCACAGGCTCTCTCAGCGTTACTGGATTCCTCTCTGGATCTCCCTCGGGCCAAGCTACTGCTACCGGCTTCGATTCCGGCTCCGGCTCCGGTTCCGGCATCTCTGCGTCCGGAAGTGCCTCCATCGGTACTGACTTGCCTCTGCCCACCCCTGTTGACACTGACACTGCCCTGCCTACCCCTGTTGGCTCCGACAACTCAGCCTCTGGATCTGTCAAGCCTATCGCCACGGGCTCTGGCGCTCCTGGCTCTGTAGCGGACGCCTCCGAGAACACCCTCACTGCTTCTCAGGCAATGACTACGAGCACCGTATTCACCACATCGGTCTATACCGTCACCTCTTGCGCCTCTACCGTAACCAATTGTCCCGTTGGTCAGCTTGCCACTGCAACCATCGCGTTGTACACCACGGTTTGTCCTGTCAGCGCCGTTTCGACTGCGGCCGCCACGCCATTGACCACTCAGTGGACTACCAGCACCGCTTACACGACCAAGATCTACACGGTGACCTCGTGCGCCCCCACCATCACCAACTGCCCCGTTGGCCAAGTCACCACGAAGGTCGTTCCATGGTACACGACCATCTGCCCGGTTACTGTCGCAACATCGACCCCTAGTAAGCCGTCTATCAAGGTCCACGAGAGCTCCAAGGCGGCCAAGACCACCGACGGAAACAGCTCTCAAACCACTCCTGTCCAAGGAGGTTATGAGAACGTTCCTGAGCCGTATGGCAGTGGTCCCAAGGGCAACGGTGATGTTCCCAAGCCTACCGGCCCCACCGGCGGTCAGGGTGAAAATCAGCCTTCGGAAGGTGTTCTTCCCACTGGCCCCAAGCCGACTACGACACCTGTCGGCACCGCTGACAAGTGCACCGGCGCTAACTGCCCGAGCAACTGGGGCAACAATGGTGGTAACAACGGTGGCAAGGACTCCACGACGACGTTGAAGAAAACCCTGACTATTCCCGTCACCGCTGTGATCAAGGCCAACTCCACTCTTCCGGCCACCGGCACCGGCTACCCCAACAAGCCGACGTCCGGATTTACAACCTCCACTCCGGTGCCGAGCAAGCCTGTACAGGCCGGCGCCGGCAAGGCCGGTGTTTTCGGTTTCGCGGGCTTTGCTGTAGTTGCTGCCGCCTTCCTTTTGTAATGTGTGAGATTTAATGTCTGTGTTTACGACCCCGACGTTGGATGATGTCGGTTCATGGCTAATAGTCTTCATGTATTACTTGTGGATACACAATTTGAGCTTCGTTCCCGCGATCGCTCGGGCACGACGTTGGGCTTTGGGATATCTTAGCTCGTAAATGAGAACCTTATCTCCACGCACGAATACCTCTGTCCGTCAAAGCCTGTGTTTCTGATAAAAGACATAATAAAAACATAAGAGAGTCGCGGCGTCGGGTCGTTCATGGCGTTCGGATGGAAGCTTCTGGCGTCGCTCGTCGGCCGAGAACCGCCGATAAGGTGCTAAGGTACTCAAGGCACCCGAGTTTGAGGGTGCTTCTCAAGTCAGCCCGGTAGCATGGTCACACGGCAACGGGAGTGTACCACGTCCCGGTTACTACCTACCGTACCTTTATGTGCGAACAGCCCTAGAAGCTGGGGTTACTCAATTTACTCTCAATAACAATACAACTCATTGGACTGATGCATACAGAAGAAGTTCCTCGATCCAATGCCTGACGAGGACTTGAATAACGGTTGTTTTGCTAAAAAGACCATCCTATTCCTAATCAGGGCGCATGACA
Organism: Colletotrichum agaves; assembly: GCA_036785465.1. NCBI lineage: Eukaryota > Fungi > Ascomycota > Sordariomycetes > Glomerellales > Glomerellaceae > Colletotrichum > Colletotrichum agaves. Next base: position 36,671 of record JAXISO010000259.1, read on the forward strand.
ATTAAGGTACTTGAACCTACGCCACAGGCATCAGTTGCAACGCACGGAAAACTCCGCTTACGAAGTACGTGGGAGAAAATCACGGCCTACCTAAGGTACCTAAGTACTCTACCATTGGCAGCCCGTTCCCCCACCCGGACCCCACCCACATCCACGAACGTCATTTCTGGATTGCTGCAAGGAAGGAGGGAGAAGAGGGGCGGCGCTGAAGGCTAAAGAAAGTAGGCGCTGTTCCAAGCGTCGTCGAGGCCAGATTCAATTGGGGCTATGTTTGGGTAGTGTGCAGATATCCGCTCTTTAGGATGAATTAGGATGTCCCTCATTAGCCTTGTGTAACACTATATGTACTATGTAGGGTGAAATCAGGTAATAGGTAGGGTGACATGAGGGCTGAGTTTCTTTGCCTCCAGTCTGCGAGAGAATGAATCACTGCTCTTTCGATTCGCAATCGTGCGACTGCAAAACTTGGTAGCTTCACCTAAACACAACCTCCTCCATCCTCACCTCATCCCATCCTCCTTTCTTTCTTCCTCCTGTCCTGCATCACTGTGCGTATCACCGTCCTCCTTGGGCTCTCCTTGCACACGTCCGCTGACCATACTTCCCCCATCAATCCCCCGTCTTTCACGTCCCTCCCTTCCAACCCCCCTGACCTATCAACAGGTCCGAGTACCCAGTAAATGCCCTGAGCATAAAGTGCTATTCCTTGCTCACCTGGCGCTCCATCCAACACATCACATACTTACAAATAAACTCACACTATCTTACGAGGGGTGTGGGGAATCCACCTTTTGGCCCGCTGTTGCTGTGCTGCTGCTGGCTACCTCCATCGCTCCAGCTGCTGCTGTTCTCCAAAATGTCGGAAGCTGGTGATAGGTAAGCTCGGCACCTTTCCTCCCTGACACTGCCTGCAACTCGGCCGGCATGCTTCTTATGGGCCTCTGGCTCGCGCCCTGAGACAACCATCTCCCGTCGCTGCATACACTTCCACGCGTCCTGCAGCGCCGCAACAACCTTTCGCTGTCCCGACCCGATCGCAATTGCACCTTGGCGGATAGGATAGCTGACCTCTCTTGCTTCTGCAGCACCCACAAGCGGTCAAAGTCGGCCGCTGCCCTCTCCCTACTCCGAAGAAACCACTCCCGCAGCGACGAAGATCCTCCCAACTCAGACGACGGTGCGCCGCTGACGTCGCCCGCCTCAGCAGCAACATCCCAGACGAACATATCCATGGCCCAAAACGCCGCCCGCGGCGTCCCCGCCTCCCGCCTGTCGACAACATCCCCCTCCATGGGCCGAATCCCATCGCACAATAGCCCACCCACTGGTCTAACATCCAAGATGAGCAGCCTCAGCGTCGGGAGCGAAAAGGGCGTCTCCCTCGAGCAGTCCGTTCGCAAGTTCCGCATCGTCGAAGCCTTGCGGAGCGGCGACACTGCATCCATCTCGAGAGCCATCCGGGACACCGCCGAAGGCGGCCCACGCACGAGCATCTCCTCTATCAACACCGTAAGCGGCGGCCTTGACGACACCACTGTTCTGCATCTCGCAATTCAATGCGCCGAATTCCAAGTCGTCGAATACGTCCTGTCTGACGGTGCGGGCATCCTCGACATCAACGCCCGAGACAAAGACGGCAATACCCCGCTGCATGTCGCCGCCGTTCAGGGTCGGACTCAGGTCGTAAAGCTGCTCCTCGAGCAAAGGGACATCAATGACGCCGTTGCCAACTACAAGGGCCAGCTGCCGATTGACGTCGCCAGAAACCCCGACATTTTCCAGCTGCTGCAGCTCTCCCGCTCGCTGTTCGCCGAGAACAAGGTCAGGCAGATCCAGAGTCTGATTGCTCAAAACGACTACAAGGCGTTGGAGACGGTTCTGGAGGAGCCTCGTCTGAAGCAGATCCTCGACATCAACAGCACCGAGTTTGCGACCGAACCGACGATAGTCCAAGCTGGCGGCACACTGCTTCACGAAGCCGCGCGCAAGAAGAATACCCAGCTGATCCAGGTGCTCTTGCTCCACGGAGCCGATCCCTTCCGCAGAGATCGCAGAGGCAAGCTTCCCCAAGACGTCACAAAAGACGATGTCACGAGGGCGATGCTCAAGCGATCCCCTGCTGCTGTCGCGGCGCAGAGAGGCATTCAAGAGAAAGCTGTTCTCGGCCAGGCGGCATCCCAGGGTGCTGGAGCTGCGGCATTGGGGGACCCAGTGGCGGGCCGCGAGGCTCGAGAGATGAAGGGATACCTGAAGAAGTGGACCAATTACCGCAAGGGTTACCAACTTCGATGGTTCGTTCTTGAAGACGGTGTTTTGAGCTACTACAAGCACCAGGATGACGCCGGTTCTGCTTGCCGTGGTGCTATCAACACGCGCATCGCTAAGCTACACATGAGCGCCGACGAGAAGACCAAGTTCGAGATCATCGGAAAGTCATCAGTGAAGTACACGTTGAAGGCCAACCACGAAGTCGAGGCCAAGCGCTGGTTCTGGGCCCTGAACAACTCGATTCAATGGACGAAGGATCAGGCCAAGGAAGAGGAGCGTCAGCGCGCTCGCGGCGCCGAACTCTTGAGGCAAGCAAAGGCCGAACAGGCTGGGAAATTGCCTGACTTATCGATCAATGAGGCTCAGAGCGAGAGTGCCAGTGTCGCCGACACGAAACAAAGCAGTGTCCAGATTGCGAGAACACAATCGCAGACTAAGATGTCAATGCCTAAGAGCGATTTCGCCGGTGCCAGCACCATCGCTAGCAACGATGATGAATTCGCAGACGCTGCCACGGATGCTGGAATGTCAAGGGCTGCCGGAAATGGCCAACATGACCCCGATGACGATGACGATGAGTTTGAGGATGTCAGCAGTCACGAAGAGCCTACAGTCAGCAAGGATGCCTTCAACATCACCGCTCAGTCAGCCAAACTCCAGCTTGATACTCTATCTGCGGTCAATGCCGCAATGCTTTCTGAGGCGGTCAAGAACCCCAATACCACCGTCTCCGACACCAAGGTTGCTCAGGCACTGTCCACATACGATGCCGCTCTCAGAAGTTTGACGGGACTTATCGGGGATCTCATGCGAATCTCAAAAGACCGGGATGCGTACTGGCAGTACCGGTTGGAACGTGAGACAGATATGCGTCGCATGTGGGAGGAGAGCATGGCCAAGGTCGCCAAGGAGCAAGAAATCCTTGAAGAGCGTATTGATCAGGCAGAGCAGAAGCGCAAGGCTGCGAAGCGTGCTCTCCGCGAAGTCATGAGCGAGTCACCAATCGGTGCCAACCAGAAGGAAGGCCAGGTTGATGGTACCACCACTATCGAGGCAGCAGTTGGAGCCGATGGCGACCTAGACGCCCCACCAAAATCCCCTACTAGGAGTCTTTCCAGGAAAAAAACAGTACTTCAGGAAATTGGTCTCTCTGACTCTGAGACGGAGGATGAGGATGAGTTCTTTGATGCTGTGGATGCCGGTGAGGTTGAGGTCAGCGAGCTGCCGCCATCTGAAGCTGTTGGCTCTCCTCGGGAGGAGAAGCAGCAACAGCTCGTTGTCTCTGGCACCACGGACATCAGCAGTTCCTTCAAGGGATATGAAAATGGCATTCGAACGAGGTTGAAGATGGATGCAGATGACAGGCCAAAGATTTCGCTTTGGGTGAGTTCCTTGGAGACCGTGAAGAAGTTTCGGGAGGCTAACAATAGACAGAGCATTCTCAAGTCTATGATTGGCAAAGACATGACCAAGATGACTCTACCGGTATCCTTCAATGAACCGACTTCGCTTCTGTACCGTGCTGGTGAGGATATGGAGTACGCCGAGCTTTTGGACCAAGCCGTGGATCGATCAGACTCAATCGAGCGTCTCATTTATGTGGCGGCTTTCGCTGCCAGCGAGTACGCTTCCACAATCGGCCGCGTTGCGAAGCCCTTCAATCCTCTGCTCGGAGAGACGTTCGAATACGTTCGCCCTGACAAGAACTACCGCTTCTTTATTGAACAGGTCAGCCACCACCCGCCCATCGGCGCTGCCTGGGCCGAATCTCCGAAGTGGACATACTGGGGTGAATCAGCTGTCAAGTCCAAGTTCTATGGAAAATCCTTCGATATCAACCCTCTCGGTACTTGGTTCCTGAAGCTTCGACCCACGGCCGGAGGCAAGGAAGACTTCTACACGTGGAAGAAGGTCACTTCGTCCGTCATTGGTATCATCACTGGTAACCCCACCGTCGACAACTACGGTCCCATGGAAGTGAAGAACCACACAACAGGCGAAGTATGCATGATGGAGTTCCAAGCGCGTGGATGGAAGGCGTCCAGCGCATACAAGATTACCGGCAAGGTGCTTGACGCGGATGGCAGAGTGCGTTACAGCTTGGGTGGTAGATGGAACTCGAAGCTATATGCTCGTCTCACGCCTGGATATGAGGCAACCGTTGAAGATCCCGGCGACTCTGCGTCCGTCCACAAGGGTATCTCCTCTGACCCTAACCGGGCATTCCTCATTTGGCAAGCCAACCCTCGTCCGCCCAACATTCCCTTCAACCTCACTCCCTTCGTTCTCACTTTCAACCACATCGACGACAAGCTCCGTCCGTGGATTGCACCTACCGACTCGCGTCTGCGTCCAGACCAACGCGCCATGGAAGACGGCGAGTACGACTTCGCGGCCGAGGAGAAGAACCGTCTTGAGGAGGCACAGCGTGCCCGCAGGAAACAACGTGAGGCGAAAGGCATCGAGTTTAGGCCGGCGTGGTTCGAAAAGGCGACCTGCGAGGTCACTGGTGAGTCGTACTGGAAGTTCAATGGCAAGTACTGGGAGCAGAGAGAAAAGGCGGGACCGGAGGGAGACCCGAAGGTCGCTTGGGACGGTCTGGAGCCCATCTTCGAAAACGCAGATTAGAAGTGTGCAGCAACAGGGAGTGCACCGAATCCGTTGGTTAATTCACAGTTGGTTCCGAAGCTGCAGCTGTTGGAGGGAGCGAAGATCAGGCGGTGGTCTGGGAGGTGGTGAGCTCACTTTGCTTGCTCATGAGCTGTTCAATAGTGTGTCGTGGATAGGTCTTAAAGTATTGAAATAAGCAGTCGCTCGCATTCGGCAACAAGTTAGTTTGGAACTTCATCGTACTCGCAAAAGATTGCTCCTGTTCCTCAACATTATTCGGACGGATCAACTCGGTGAAGATGTACGCTGCCGTCCCATGTTGCTTCATAGCGCGAGTCCTAGTAGACGCCTGTTTCTTCGACTTTTGGCTGCCTGTCATCTCGCTAAGACAGAGGGGGGCACACCCTCTCTCCTCTCTAGGAAGCTTGTGATGCCGTCGGGACTCGGGCCGGTGAGGCATTACCATTAAGCTCACCAGATCCCTGACTGGAAGCACGGTACGTACTGTATCTCCAGGGGCAGGGACAAAACTCCTTCTCCACTTTGGACCTCGGCATTTCTCCCCCCCTCCCCCAAAACGTCACGGCTATCCTCAATCGATGCTACATAATTAGGGGGGCCCATCTGCACGAACGTCCACCGTGACCCAGGTTCGCGGGACTCACGCGCGACGCTCCTGGGCTTGCTAGATTTAACGGTTCATTCCATTCTCATTCATCTTGATTTATCATCATCGGTTTCCGAACGCTTTGCGACGGGAAAAAATTGGTCGGTTTAGAGACGGTACACCTAGCTCACTTGATCCGAAACGCCACGCGGCTTTAGAACATACTTTTGTGTGTTGGATCGGCGTTCAACTGGCTTCCTCTTAACATTCAAGATCTACTAGACAGTAGACGGTAGACATATCGGACATATTATTAACAGTTGTATAACTGGGGAACAAGACAAGATGGCGGCTGGGAGATCCACGATTATGCGGCCTCCGCCGGATGACCCTAACAAATCCCCGATCGAGAACGTATTGGAGGTAACGGAGCTCGGCGTCCTGGGGCCGGTGAGTTAATCCTCCCATCTCGGCAAGCCCCCCCCCAAAAAAGGGAGGAAACGGTAACATCACATCAACGGAAACATTTAGACTGAGACCCACTCATAGGACATTTTTACAAACACCCGCCAGCCCTGGCACCCGCCCGGGGCGCGCGGCATCTTCGGCGGCGCCGTCATAGCGCAGTGCCTGGCCTCGGCGCAGAAGACGGTGCCCAACGACTTCTTCGTGCACTCGTGCCACTGCTACTTCCTCCTGGCGGGGTCGTCGGAGATACCGATCCTGTTCCACGTGGAGCGGGTGCGCGACGGGCGCTCCTTCGCGACGCGCACCGTCCAGGCGCGGCAGCGCGGGCGGTGCATCTTCACGACGACCGTCTCCTTCGTCAAGGAGGGCGCGGGCGGCGAGAAGCAGGTGCGGCACGCGGCGCCGCTGCCCGAGGGGGTGAGGCCGCCGCCGGCGGACTGGAAGGGCGAGCCCGAGTGGTCGACGCACTCGCCCTTCCAGTCGTACCGGATCTCGCTCGTGAGCAGCGGCAAGGACGCGGGGCCGCACGAGATCAAGAGCCGGAACTGGGTGCGCGCGAGGGGCAGGATCAGCGTGAGCGGCGGCCACCAGGCGCACCTCAACGCGCTGGCGTACATGTCCGACAGCTACTTCATCGGCACCGTCGGGCGGATCCACAGGCTGTGGAGGTTCCCCTTCAAGCCCGAGGAGTTCGAGGAGCTGCCGCCCGACCTGCGGGAGCAGGTCGAGCGGCTGAGCGAGTTCGAGGGGGACACGGAGGGCGGGGTGGAGTTCTGGAAGACGAGGCCGCACCTGGGGATGATGGTCAGTCTGGACCACTCCATCTACTTCCACGAGCCGAGGAGGGTGAGGGCCGACGAGTGGATGTTCACGGAGATGGAGAGCCCGTGGAGCGGCGACGGACGCGGGGTCGTGTTGCAGAAGATATTCAGCGGGGACGGCACGCTCTTGGCTACTTGTGTGCAAGAGGTAAGTGAACTGTCTATTTTAGAGTCCTGCGGGGGCGGTTTTTGTGTTTGCTGACTTTTTTCTACTTCAATACAGGGTGTCGTGAGGTTGAAGCAGGAGGAAGAGGCTGAGAAGGAGGAACCCAAGTCGAAATTGTGAAGCGGACGTGCTTGTGTGAGAAGATGTAAAGGTGGTTGTTTGCTTCATCCTTCGATTCTATTCGGTTCAGATATACTGGGTTCAGGTTTTTTTCCTGGCGAAGCTTTACTTATAGTCGTGCAACTCAAATTGAGGTCACGATAGATTACCCGGCTTATAGTAACTGCTGGACATGATACTAATAGTCCAAAAAACTTTCCTCTTGTTTGTGTCCATAGTAACTAAATATTAAAGGGGTGCTGCAGCATTTGGTATGTAGTGGCGGTGAACCCAGGTGTCCTGCGACGTGGTATGTATTTGTTGCTCCTTTTGCCGTCTGGAGTTTATCAGCATCGGTGCAAAACAGAAAACCTTGATGGATCGATAACTTTTTAGATGAGAGCTTTGTGGAGTTCAGGTACCTCAGTCAGCCATGCACCAAACCTGGTTCGTAGGAGTGGCTTGTAAGTCAAATAAGTGGCCTTGAAGTCGCTACGGCTGAGTACTATAATAGTTATCAATGTCCTAGACTACCACCACCTCACGCTATCTTGTCCAAGAGGCGAAACATACACGAGAATCTACAAGGTGATGAAGGACAAGAAGGGCTGGGGATGAATAGCTTCCCAGGTGGTAAAAGCTGGAATATGGGACGGCGCCTCCTGTGTAAAAATGCGAGGACTCAATACTGAGAATGATTGTTCATGAGAGACATGTATGCTCTCAACCTGGCACCCCTAGTACAGAACCCCTCAGCGCCCCTCTATTCCCGCAGACCACACCCAAGGTAAACCTAAGTACCGCCGATAAGATAAGACTTTTTTTGTCCCCAAACTTCACGTCTACGAAAGTGTCTACGAAAGTCACCACGCGACGACCTTGCAACACGCATTGCTATCATTGTACGCGCGTCATGACCAGTGATGTCGGCCGCAGCTTCTAATCCGAGACCTCTCAAATCCGCCTTCGCAAACAAACGAAAACCAGGCGACAATGGAGGCGGCAACGCCGGCGGCGGTGGCTGGGCGCAGAAGCGCGTCAAGATCCGTCAAGATAGGGAAATCGCAGCCCAGCAGTCCGACGCGGCGCTGAAGGACGGCGAGCTGGACCTCCAGGCGTTTCTCAACGCGCGCGAGTTCGAGATAAAGGCCCTCGAAGAGAGCATGCGGCACACCAAGGGCGAGGCCACGAGCCGTGCGTTCCAACAGGTCCCCCGCGGCATGCGGCGGCGGACGGCGAGTCACAACGCGAAGAGGGTCCCGAAGAGGCTGCGGAGGAGGGCGCTGAGGGAGATGGCGGAGGACAACACGCCCGTCGTGATCTCGAGACGCAGGCGGCCCAAGACGACGAGGGCGAGGATCCGTGCGGAGACGGCGAAGAGGTTGGGGATCTTGGCAGCGAGGAAGAGAGCGAAGCAGTTGAAGGCGGCCAGAGAGAAGAAGCAACAGACCGAGGGCGGTCAAGCGGCTGGCGCGGGCAAGACGACGGTCACGACGAGGGCGCCGAGGCCCAAGATACGGCGGAACGAGCTCAACGAACCGCCGCAGCGGAAATCCAAGTTCAAGAAGCGCCAGATCAACAAGACCTGGCTGCCGACGCACTTGTGGCATGCGAAGCGGGCCAGGATGACCGAGCCGAAGAGCCCCCTGTGGAGGTTCGCGATACCCCTGACGCCCAACGAGAAGACGTACCGTGCGACCCATCGCGCACAGGGAGAGAAGGGCGCGGTCGCGTGGGACACGAGTTACGTGAGCACGATTGGACTCTACGGCTCTGCCAACAGCGTCAAGCATGTGCTGCGCAAGATCGGTCTTACCCAGGAAAGTTGTTGGGACGACAGAGGCGCGAGGTGGAGGGCGGGCTCGAGGCACTGGAGTGGGTTCTTGAGCAAGGAGACCAGGAGCACGAGACGGGACATATGCCCAGCTACTGTCCTCTGGAACCCTGAGCCTGCTGTAGGAGGAACCGAGAGCGAAGCGCAGTCGAACACGAGCCAAAGACAGGTCTTTATCAGAGTTCATCCCTCCGCCTTCCTTGACGTATTCAATGAGCTTCTAGGACTCGTCAAGATGCAGAAACCGAGACCATACATTGAGGATTTACGGTTTGAAATTGGCAGCATCGAGCTCACCGGACCGGCCTCGACAGAGACGCTACTGGGTATCCTGCACCCCTACCACACCAAGGAGCAGACCAAGGAACGACACGCCGAAATCTTTGAAGGGCTCAGCAGCGCGATGAGCCCAGCGACGCTCCCAGCGAATGCTACCCTCGGCTTTTCTATACTGGATCCCCGTCTCCGATACCCACCAAAGAAGGTGACCGCACCCAACGCGGATGACCAGACGGCGCAAACAAAGTCCCTCGAACTGCTAGCGAAATGGCCCGCAGACGTCGACTCGAAGCCGTACGGCCTCTTCAGCAGGGATGCCAGGGCCGCATCGACCCACTTGCCTTCCCAGAAATCAATAGACAAGAGGAAAGGAGCAAGACGTCCGGGAACATGTCTTGAAGCCTCCGACGTCGACCCGCCCATCCCCGTTCTCCTCTTGGCTTCTCGCCCAGGCAACGGCACACAAACGCAAGGAAACTGGACACTGCTCGCACCATGGAGGTGCATCCAACCAATATGGCACAGCCTCGTGCACTTTCCTCTTTCGTCGGGAGGGAATCCCCGATTCTCGGGCCTGGACGAGATCAGACAGGTCGCCTTCGAGCGAAACTTGCCATGCTTCCCCTTCGACTTTCTCGGCACCGGCGCGGGCGCAGAGTGGGAGCTTGAGGAGCGTGCCAAGCGAAAACGCGATTGGGACCGTCGGCCGAAGAGCAAGCGAGTGGCGTGGGAGTCGCTCGATCTCGGGGCCGGACGTAAAGGAGAGATCGGGGACGGCTTCGCATGCGATGTCGAGTTTCTCTTCCGGGACAAGACCTGGAAGCAGGCGACGCCGTCGGCAGACGAGATGGACGTCGACCTGCCGGCCACCGAAAAGGAGACGTCCGCAGCAACCTCGGCCAAAGAAGCGCTCAGGACAATCCACCAAGTCCGGAAGGATTCCTTCAAGGAGTACGTCTCGTCACCTAACGCCTCACCCTTACCGCCGCGATCCATCATCAACGCCAACATCACCATGCTCAGCCGCGGCGTAGCAACAACCTGCGCCAGAATCTACCGCCTCCCCGCGCGTCCGGAACCGATCTTGCCGACCTCCTCCGCCGAGGTCCCCGCCACGGCCCCGCCCCCGCCAAAGTCCATCAACGGCCTGCCCGCCGACATCCGCAGCCAATGGCTCGCGACTCTGCCCGATGCCCCAGCAAGATCGTCCAAGGACCAGAAGCCCCTGCCCGCAAACGCGGATCCGAAGGCCCACAAGCAGCGCATCGCCCGCATCCTCGTCAGCACACCGCCGCCCACGCTACTGATGCAGTCGACGCAGCCGAAGCCGAACCAGACGAGCATGAACGGGCATCCTCTCGTTCCGAACGAGGAGGATCTCATCGGCTTCGTCACGACTGGCGCGTATTCTCTCAGCGAGGGCAGGGCGACGGCCATCGCTTGTCTTTCGGCGGAGAAGACGGCGGAGGCTCTCAGGAAAGGGGGCAGGAGGGAAGGGCATTTGTGCATCGTGCGGAATGCTGGTGAGAGCGTTGGTTGGATTGCTCGGTGGGAGGCGCTCTGAAACCCCTTTCGGACGCGGTGCATGGGGGGTGGGGGGGGGGGGGGGGTCAGTTGGACATGGTACAGGGCAGGGCCGCGGCGAGATCTGCGCTTCCCCGCTGCAACCGTGAGGCGTGACGTAAAGGCGCCGCACGATGGAAGAGACATGCAATGCAGCTGGCGACCGCAGAGGTTGCAGGGCGCGATCGACGAGTAACGGTGGAACGTAAGACGGTGATGAAGAGCAGAGTGGGCAAATAAATACCCGTGCGATATCAAATCCATATTCAGTGTACAAGCAAGCTGGAACAACATTCTTCATGATTTGAGAGCCAAACCTCTTTACACCATCAAACTCCTCCTCGCAATGACAACGGAAGTCCTTCCTTCCCCAAGCCAGCCTCGACCACGGGGGGCTGTCTCTGCGGCTCGATCCGCTACCGAGTCGACTTCCACATCCTCGCACGACTTTGCCTCCGCTGTAAGCTCTGCCCAACTCGCGAGTCTCCTAAGATGCGTTTTCGTTCCCCAATCTCCTATTTCCCCTCACCCCCCACAAAAAAAAATCCTTGGGGGGGGGGGGGGGGGGGGGGCTGCTTTCTTTGACGTAGATTTCTGATCCCTTCACAAAGTGTCAAACCTGCCAATGTACCCAATGTGGCCGCAGCACAGGCTCCCTTTTATGCTCCATGCACATGGTGAAGAAAAGAAAACCCAACAGATGTTGGCAGGTTGTATAAACAAAAGAATGCGCCTGTTTTCCTTTAACAATTACACATCTGATTGTAACATGTCCTGCCTGGTGGTATACCGCTTTGCTTTGCCTGGGCTGTGGCTCAATTTCATAGAGACCGCCCCAAAAATAAACTAGGAACAAGAATCCTTTTCACATCCACATTAAAACGCCGTCATTATGTCCTCGATAGAGACATGCCGGTCCATCAAAGACTGGCACTCAGTTCCACAACTTCGCTGTAGCTGGTTCTCACGCAGCAGAGAATGTGAACAACCACCTTAATCCTCTTCACTCACTTCACTTTCCTCTCCGGCGTCAGCGTCGCCGCTATTCGCAGCCTCCAACTCCTTCTCCAGCTCCGCCTCGAGGTCCTCTTCCAGCGCGTCCTCGAAATCGGGCTCCGAGTCGACCTCCATCTGGTCCGCTTCCGGTTCAGCCTCCTCTTGATGTTGACGCTGCTGGTTGTTGACGGGGCTGGGTAGATTGAAGTCGAAGGGGACCTCCTCGTTGTCCGACTCGCCGTCCGCGTCATCGGCCTCGGAGTCCCGCAAGAAATCGGAGAAGCGCCGGATGTTGATACCCTGCGAGGGGAACGCGGGAGAAAAGTCGGCCTTCTTGTTCTTGTTCTCGTCGGGGTACTCTATCGTCAAGCCGAAGTCGTCGTCATCGTCGTCGTCTTCCTCATCCGAGCCGATCGCCTTGCGCGGCTTTTCCTTCTCCGGCGCTGGTGCCGCGGCGGCGGCGACGAGGGGTTTCGGCGGCGGTGGAGGCGCGTCGTTGGTGGGGAGCGCGAGCTGGATGCTGACGGGTTCCTTCTTTTTCTGTTGCGCGCGTTTGGGGGCGGCTTTGGGCTTAGCGGCGGTGGCAGCCTTGGTCTTGGGCTTCGCGGGGGACTTGTCTGTTGCTGAGGAAGCGGGTGGCGGAGGCTTGGCTGGGGACGCGGTGATGGAAGTGTCGAGCTGCTCGAACTGCTGGCGCAGAGTCTCGGGGTTGTCGATGGAAGGGGTGCGGGTAAGGTTCATGTGGAAGGTGGAATCGATCTTATCAAGGATGAAGGCCTTGCGGGCCGGGTCGAAGTAGAGGACATACTGGGAGTCGTCCGTGGTGCGTGTGCCGGCGTAGGCGTATGTGCCGCCGTTGCCATCAGGGATGGAGAGGTCGAAGTTGGACTTGCTGCCGGGGACCTCGGGTTTTAGTCTCGCTGTCGCTGGCTCTGTGGGGAGTTCGGGCTTGTGATTATCTGTTCTCGTTGAATTGACGTATTAGCCCCTGTGACAAGATTCGCGAAAGGGAGAAGGAGTAGCTCAGTGAGGTGATTCTGAGGGTTACGTACATCGTACAGCGGTAAATACATCCTTCTGGGTGCGGCCGAGCAGCGTATCGCTCAGAATGACGGGATACTTGCCCGTTTTGGTCGGGTCAATGAGGCCATTCCCGGCCTTGGGAGCAGCCTTTTCCCTGTGGTTTGGGCGAAGAGCCGACATCGTATGTCGTGTGGCGTCTGTCGCGGGAAATTCGAGGTCGTGATGTGACGGGAGAGAAGGCAGGGCGGTCGTATTGGGAAGTGGGGAGACGGAGTCTTCTGAGAAGGATGCGCAATGGAAGCGGACTAGGGGCTTCCTGGTTCCGCTAATGTCGCCTGCGAACTTAGATTGTTCCGTGTTGTCGCGGAATGGCCGAGACCGCAGGTGGGTTGCACCGCTAAGGGCAGGTCGGCCAGGGGTCTCAGGACGGTGGGAGGGAGAATGAGAAACGGGTGCTGGAAATTCGTGGACAGAAATGTGGGATTTTGGGGTTGGATAAATCAGAGGTAGTCAGTCCATTGGAGTCGACGTGAGTTGAAAAGGAAAGACTGATGGGAACTTGGCAGGAATAGGCGCGGCACCTTGATTGCCGTTTTTTTTGGTGAATGGTGAATACCGTCAACTGACTGTGAGACAGGCTAACGCTTGAGCGTCTTAATCAGCGACGACAATAACGGCCAGTCATTGGATGTGTCTAAGCCTCATCCTCGTCCCATGGTGACAGATTCTTATGTCCTTCGGGTCGAAAGTCAGCTGGGAACCGTCAGCGAGGACGAAGACTATCAACATGTACCTTTGTAGGTAGGAGTTCTCAACGTACCCATTTGCGGCTGATTGAGAAGTTGGGGTCTTGGTTCACGAAACCTGACCACCAGCAAGCAATAAGAGAAGAGAAATGAAAAGATTCGCAGTCTCATAGAGCAATCTCGTCAGGGACGTCTCTGTCGTTATTTTCGCTCCTGTCGCTGTCTAGGTATTATCATCAGAATTATATATGTAGCAAGAGTACTTATTGACTACAAAAAGAAGCAACGGCAACTGTTGGAAATCTAACTTGCTACCAGCTTGGCTTCTACTCAGAGGGCGACCAAATAACAATCACACACTTTAGCTTCGTCACATTAAGCCTGCTGGCGAACTCCTGGCCAAACTTTCACCAAACACTTCAGACTTTTAATTGAGCCGCCAGTAACTCCAAGAGGGTTTTCAGAGTACGGTTAACCCTCAAGCGCCTGTTGCAACAATCCTGATGAGATTGAGTTCAGACTTATCAAATGGCCGCCGCTAGCCGAGGCGGACGCTGGGATCTACTCGGACTAAAGCTCAGAAGCACCTTGATTGAGTATTGAGCTAGGGATCTAGCAGGGCAAGTCTCCCCACACTTTCCCCCTCCCCCAAGACTCGCCCTGATTACCGTCAGAGCTCCCCCGCCCGCTGCCCCAGCCCAGGGAGGAGAAGCACCCATTGCACTGCAGTGAAGCCGTAGAGAGCTCCTCCCAGTGCTCATCTCATCGTGGCCCGCCAGGGGTAAGCGCAGACAACCTCGGACCAAGTTGCCACACAAGCTTCGGCAGAGAGCGGCAAACCGTTTCCCTTTCCACCTGAGCGAGCCAAACCAGCCAGAAATCATCTGCGCGGTGGGAAAATATATGTCTTTCCTCCCCCGGAAAAGCTTCCTTCCACCTATTCTACCTTACCCTCAGCTACCATTGCAAGGGAGCTTCGAGAGACCGACTGTCGATACCCCTCTTCAGTGGTGTCTTGGCTTCTTTCATCTCACCTCCCAATAAATTGACCTGCACACTGCTTCAAGCTCGCGGTCATGTCGGCGGCTGTCAATCGAGGTCTCAGGACTGCGCTGCGTCTCCAATCGCGAAGCCTCCGTCTCTCTACTCCTCTCCGCGCCGGCGTCGCCTCCACTAAGTTTGCCGCCTCTTCCACGATTCGTCCCGCCCCTCAACAATTCCACAACTTTTCAACTGCATCTGTGAAACAGAGCGCTGCACCAACCATGGCCGAGGCACGAGAGTACGATCCCGAGATTACGGACATCGCCAGCTACGTTCAAAACTACAACGTCGACTCGGAGCTTGCTGTGAGTACCCGTCTCGCGTCATACCAGTCTTATTCCCGAAGCTGCTCGAGCGACCCGCATCGCCATCTTTACCCCGCGTCTCAACCACATCGCCGCCGCTAACCGCCATTCTCGTGAGAACAGTTCGACACCGCACGATGGGTTTTTCTGGATACTCTCGGTTGCGGTCTTGAGGGTCTGCGCTTCAAGGAGTGCGCCAAGCTCCTGGGACCTGTCGTCCCGGGCACCGTTGTCCCCAATGGCCCCAAGGTCCCCGGTACCGACTTCCAGCTGGATCCCGTCAACGCCGCCTTCAACTTTGGTGCCATGATTCGCTGGCTCGACTACAATGACTGCTGGCTCGCAGCTGAATGGGGTCACCCTTCCGACAACTTGGGCGCCATTCTCCCCGTCGCCGACTGGATCACGCGCACCAACAAGGCCGGCGGTAACATCGCTGGCGGCAAGCAGTTCACCATCCGCGATGTTCTCGAGGGTATGATCAAGGCCCACGAGATCCAGGGTTGCCTGGCTCTCCTCAACTCATACAACAAGGTCGGCCTGGACCATGTTGTTCTTGTCAAGGTTGCCAGCACGGCTGTCGTCTCCAAGATGCTCGGCCTCAACGAGAAGCAGATCGCCGACGCCGTCACCCAGGCCTGGGTTGACGGTCAGAGCTTGAGAACCTACCGTCACTCGCCTAACACCATGTCCCGCAAGTCTTGGGCTGCCGGTGATGCCTGCCAGCGTGCCGTCAACTTGGCCCTCAAGGTCCTTAAGGGCGAGCAGGGTATTCCTACCGTCCTTTCTGCGCCTGTTTGGGGCTTCTACGACGTCCTCTTCAAGGGCAAGAAATTCGAGTTCCAGCGCCCTTATGGTAGCTACGTCATGGAGAACGTTCTGTTCAAGGTCTCCTACCCTGGTAAGCTTCACCTCTTCAACCACGAGTAAACGTAGCTGATTATTACTAGCCGAGTTTCACTCCCAGACTGCTGTTGAGGCTTCCTCCAAGATTCACCAACAGCTCAAGTCGATGGGCAAGTCCGCTGCTGACATCAAGGGCGTCACCTGCCGCACGCACGAGGCCTGCATCCGCATCATTGACAAGCAGTTCAAGCCCATGGACAACTTTGCCGACCGTGACCACTGCATTCAGTACATGGCCTCCGTCATGCTTGTCTTCGGTCGTCTCGAGGCTACCGACTATGTCGATGGCAGCGAAGCCGCGACATCCCCTCTCGTCGAATCGTTACGCCAGAAGATCAAGTGTGTGGAGGACCCGCAGTTCACGAAGGACTACCACGACCCTGCCCTCCGTACCATTTCCAACGCATTGACGGTCGAGTTGAACGACGGAACCGTGCTCGAGGAGGTTGTCGTCGAAGCGCCTCTGGGACACCGCTTGAGAAGAGATGAGGCTAAGCCTGAAATCCTGAAGAAGTACAAGAGGCACTTGGAGCCTCACTTCGATGCTGCCAAGGTTAAGCAGCTTGTCGATCTCGGCTTGGACCAGAAAAAGCTGGAGGCCACTGCTGTCGATGAGTACGTTGATTTGTATGTCAACAAGAACAGCAAGTTCGTCTAAGCTTTAGGATATTGAAACAGAAAAACCAAATCTGGATACTTTAGATGTTATGGGTTTACAGGATTTAGATTGGGGTATCTGACGAATGAATACTTTTGGAGATCCCATAATGAGTTGTCTGGCAAGACAAGATAACTTGTGCAATCGATGTCGCTCGTGGCACTGCGTCCGTCGGTCCCGGCTGCCTCGCTGTAGGGTTGTACGATAGGAGGCTAAGAGCGTATGATCGGTCAAGGCGGCATAGCGTGTGGCTTGCAGAGCGCCATCCCGACCCGGACAAGTGGTAATTATTACTCGCAATGTCGAGGACTCGCGGGTCTCTGCGGCCCCGTCTTCCGGGATTTCGAGAGAGCATGATTGGCTGAGTCATGATCGCCAAGCCCCCTTCCCTGAGCTGGACTGGGGTGACGGGTTCGTCCAGTGGATTATTAGTGGATGATCTCCTGGGTACAGGGGAACGGCTAGCTCGGTCCGCGGACTGTTTTGAGTTTCACAGGCCACCTACACTTTCGATTTTCAGCTTGCTGCATGCCTTTGCAGGCGGTGCGACTGCATGCGAGTTCCCCCGTATGATAATAATGGCACCCGTATATTATCTAAGCCTGCACTGCCTCACCTTCGCCCTCCACCGAGCGCCACTTTAGTCTGGTCTCTCCTCCTATCGGGCTCGAAGTCCAATCCGACGACGTGCGTCTTTGTTTGTTCTGGAAACAACATCGTCTCCTGAGTTTTGTTGAAATCAGATTTTCGTCCCCTTCCCCTTCCACGCTGACGATCTTTTTCGTCCCACTATAACGACGAGAAACCGTCGTCTCTTTAGACGAATTTCAACGCACAAACCCTCGAAACCCAGCTTACCGGAGCGGGAATAGCTAGTCACCCAACATGAGCAGCAGACAAGAAATCATCGAGACCAACCGGTCGCTGCGCACCATCAAGAATGTAGGTTCCTTGATACACCTGATCGTCGGTATTGTGGGAAGAAAACAGTGGAATGGTCAGAGAAAAACTGGCTCACTCCGTCTGAGCCATGTTCGACCACGTATTCCACGCCCCAACCGCTGGATCCGGTAAAGAAACAGGCAGAAAAACATTTCACTGACGACTTTCTTCACAAAAAGGAACTTGAGAATCTCCTCGAGAAGGGCGTCATCACAGAAGACGCCTACGACAATATCCACGCCACCCTACCCGCCGAGACTCCCCTCCACGGTGCCTCCTCCCGCGCAGCTCCCAACGCCTCCACCCCCGTCCAGAACGCCAACCCGACCTCTCCTCCGACCGACGCCATGGCCGCCCTCAACGTGCAGCCGACTCCCTCCCCGGCGCCGCCGTCCTACGCCCAGACGGGCCCCCCGTCCCTCCCCTCCCGCACGCCCGAGAAGCCCATCCTCGCGCACGCCCGCGCGCTGTACCGCTACGCCGGTGCCGACGCTCGCGACGTCTCATTCGAGCGCGATGACCGCATCGCCATCCACGAGTACATGAACGCCGACTGGTGGATGGGCCGCAACCTCCGCACCAGCCAGGAGGGCATCTTCCCCAAGACTTACGTCCTCGTCGAGCAGGACTCGGCCAAGGGCGCCTTCGCCCCCCAGCAGCCTCAGTACGCGCCCCAGCAGGCCCAGTGGGCTCCCCAGCAGCCCGTCTACGGCCAGCCGCCGCAGGGCCCGCCGCCTCAGCAGAACCCCTACAACGCGGACGCGCCGCCTTTAGCCGTTGCGAACGAGCAGACCCACGCCGAGGGCAGCGGCGGCGGCAAGGGCGCCGAGATGGGCAAGAAGTTCGGAAAGAAGCTCGGAAACGCGGCCATCTTTGGTGCCGGTGCCACCATCGGTTCCAACATTGTCAACAGCATCTTCTAGAAGTGTTCGTCATGATGTGAAGCGGATATTGGAGGGCTGCTATTCATGATGTTCTGTTGACGGGTGACTCGCTGAGTCTAATTCAGTCTTCAGTCGAGACAGCTATCCAATGAGACGTTGTCATGCGGGAGGGTAGACTGTTTTTGTTGTTGTCCTTCTTTTTCCCCGAAGCGTACCTCCGCAGATGGTGTGGACTCGGACCGAGCACGGCCGCTTGCTAGTCTCTTTGGCTGAAGATTTCATCATCCCGATAGGAGGATCGTCCGGGGACTCGCGCTTTGCACGCTCATTTACATACTTGGGTTTTTTTCTAATAGGTCATCGGATCACGGCGTTTTAATGCGTATCGGGTATCTCATTGTCAAAAAGAAAAAAACATAATTCAATATTACCATCCGGTCTCAGGATCTATCCGCCTTTGGTGACATGCCTGTCAGCCATGATTTAGCGACGCAGTGGAAGTTTCATATTAATTATCCCTTGTTTGAGAGGACTTTTCCGAAGCGTTCAATCTGATTGGGTCCGAGAATCATGTCTTTGGAGGGATATTCCTCTAACGCTGCTCCGGAAATCCGCTGGCTACACGCATACAGAACACCATCAGCCCTCTCACACGCAAGAGCCGGCATCTTTCAGGGGATATCGAACTCATCCGAGACAGAGACAGCCAAACTGCCCCTCCTCCCTCCCCTTCCCCCACACGTTTCCCTTTCGTTATCATCCGTCTGACCCGGTTCACGGCTAGACGTCAGACGTCCGACGTACGAGATTTGGGGTATGGAAAAGGTTCAATAAACATTGTCTGACGTCCGAAGGACCCGTACTCCTTGCGAATATGCACCCTCACACCTTTGGCACTTACCAATCCAGGTTCATCGCCGCCATCCGGGAACACGTTCTCCTGTGGGGGTTAGGTTTCGATTCCCAGTAGCCACAAAGACTGTAGGAAGAACACTGCCGTGCTTGGCGCTGCGATTCCGTGGCGCGCCCAACGAGAAGCGGGATGTCTGTCAACTGGACAACCCCGGTGCTCGCGCACACACAACTACTACTGCCTGCGGTATTGTCTTTCTTATACTTGCATTGCGTGCTCAGAGCAGCGCACACACATGAGAAATATTATGTGAGAAAATTATGGCTCTTAGGTGCGTGCAGAAGTTTGTTTCTTTTTTTGTTCTCCTCTTGATTGGACTATGCCTCTTCGTCCGAGCGGACACTGTTTCTGAGTTTGGAGAAAGAGAAAGCTCTCTAAAAATGCTCACTTGGATGTTGGTTCATACCACACAGCTCACTCCACCCACCTCGACAGACAACACACTTGACAACAGTGGGAGGATGGGAGGATGGCAGCAGAGACAACCGGTTTAACAAGTGTCCCCCGTGGGCTGGGGTGGGGG